>CABHPP010104932.1:0-13705 GCA_902168425.1 Peromyscus attwateri
CCCATTATTCAGGGTACCAGGCAAGGAACTTCCCTTAAGCATTCAGGAGGGTGGAACCTGGCAGGGAATTAGCATAGGGAGAATATCAAGGTCAAGGTCCGCAAGCAAGGCAACAGTTACCCAAAACGGGGGCCAGGGCCCTACAGGTCCCCCTTTTATTAAAGAATGAGCTTCTGACTTGGGTTGCGTGGGACGTCAGCAGATCACCTTATCCGTCATGGAGACGCCTGCCCAGGCCACACAGGTGCTCTGTCTTAGGTTGGTGAGCGCCCCCCAGGCATTACCCATCTCTGAATACTCATTATCATACAGGCTCAATTGTGTGTGAGCTGCAGAGTTAACTGCTGCCAAAGATCTCAAAGTGGTACTGGGCTTGCAATCTGTGTGTTCGATACAGAAAAGACCAACAGAGGTCCTATCTCACCCATAGCCAGTAGGCTAAAGGCAACTAAGCCATTCCCTTCCTTAACAAGCCATACTGTACATTGGTGTCCTTGTAAGATAGTATCTCAAAAGCAACTGGAACTTGAGTTTATAAATTTATAATTTTCAAAACCAATCGAGATGTACATAACTACTGAATTAAATTTATTAAATTAAATTAAATTTATCATGCCCAATAGAATGAAAGATTAACTAACTTTGGTAGCTACTTTTGTTGCCAGGGTCTCCATTGTGCTAGCTGTAGTAAGCAATTATGAAATGGTAATCCCAGAAAGAGCAGCAGTGGTGGGCACCATTGCTATAACAGCAACAGCGGCAGCAGCAATGTCAAATTCTCTTCTGGATTGTGTGGACATCCACTGGCATGGATATAACTCCAGTAACACGTACTGCCAAGGCCCATTTTTCTTGATCCCAGCACAACTTTAGCTGGCAGCTCTTCTGGAGAATCCAATCTCATGGTTACAGTTCCTAGGCTTACATTAATGCTTGCCAAAGCTGGCGATGTTGGGCTCTCAATCTCCATTGACATCAGAAGGATAGATTTTTTCATGAAGACCCATTAGGTCTCTGTTATGTTGGGCTTCAGCAGCAGCCATAGGGCACGTTTAATACTCAGGAATCCAAAGAGGGAACTCATTGTCCTGAGGAAAGACATAAACAGAACCCCAGGGCCACACCAACACTAGATTGGGTCTCCTCCATGTGCTAGTAGAAAGATCCTTCCATTGCTCCAGAGGGTGATTTGCCACAGGAGCTCTCCAGTGCTTGTCTGCATCAGTTATTCCAGCAGGATCCACCGATAAACTCCAGTAGAATCCACCAATAAAAAATTTAAAATAGTCTGATTGTTCTTTATTTTATATCTAGAATCCACTTATGAGTGAGTACATACCATGATTGTCTTTCTGGGATTGGGTTACCTCTCTCAGGATGATATTTTCTAGTTCCATCCATTTGCCTGCAAATTTCATGCTTTCATTGTTTTTCTCTGCTGAGTAGTACTCCATTGTGTATATGTACCACATTTTCTTAATCCATTCTTCAGTTGACGGGCATCTAGGTTGTTTCCAAAACCTGATGTATCTTAATCTGGAACAAATCCATAGCCTCTGGCTTTCTGTGGAAACAAAAGTAGAACATCTTTTCCAAAGCAACATATCCTTACATCCAAATTTTGAAGTCAAGGTACCTTTAAAATATACATATTTAACTTTTGCTATGTAAAAAAATACATGTTAAGGTAATGCAAGTTTATCAAAGGGCTTGCTTATGCTATAAATCACACAGAGTGAAAGTGATGGAACAGCCAGCCCAAAAAAATCTACAAAACTAACTTTGTATTTCATTTTGTCAATTTATAATAAACAATCCATCCAATTTGAGCTTCCTCTGAAATTTGTAAGTATATGTTAAGTTTTAGTACTTCAATTATGGGTTTTATTTTTATTTTTATTTTTGAAGAGTTTATTTGGGCTCATGTTTCCAGGGCAGAGTTCATCATGATGGAGGAGGCATGGCAGCAGACAGCAGAGGCGGTGGCGTGAGCGGAAAGCCGAGAGCTCACATCTTCACATGCAAACTCAGAAGAAGCAGAGGGACTTTTCCAGTATGCTGTGTGTTGTACACCAGAAAACAGAAAACGAACGTTCCACAGTCAGATAAGTAACTGCGGGCAGGCTGTTACTTAAGATTCATAGACCTCTGTGCTGGTTGGTTTTTGTTGATTGACACAAACCTAAACATATCCTGGAAGAGAGAATGTTAATTGAGAAAATGCCTCCCTAAGATAGGCCTGTATCTTGATGCGGGAGGGCCCAGCTCACTGTGGATGGTGCCAGCCCTGGGCAAGTGCTTCTGGATGGTATGAAAAAGCAGGCTAAGCAAGCCACGGGCAACAACCCAGCATGAAGCATTTCATGGCTTCGTGGCCGCTGCATCAGCTTCTGCCTTGAGCTAATTAATGCCCTGACTTCCCTCAGCAATGGACTATAACCTGTAATATGAAATAAAGCCTTCCCCCAGCAAGTTCCTTTTTGCCATGGTGTTTTAGCACAGCAAGAGAAACTCTAAGACATCGGACACATTTGCTGCATGTGGGAATGGATCTGTGGGCATGGTAAGTCATGCTTCCAAGTGTGGAACACGGGGCCGGCTCACTTCACCAAGAGCTGGTAAAAGATGTCTGTGGCACACACAAAAACCCAGATTCCTTGCATACAGAAGATTAGTTGAACAAATCAAATGGGTTCAGTGGAATATGTGCAGTCATGAAAGGGAGAGACCTTTAGAAAATGATCTAGGAGGCCTTCAGGCTGAATGACTGGGGTGAAAAATGAACTGTAACCAAGCACTGTATGCGGTCATCTACAGAAGAAGAGGGAGACTCTCACAAGAGCCAGCACCAGGCAAGCCAGTGGTTCTCCTCAGAGAGACAGTTTTTGTGGGCACAGACTGGAGGCTAGCATCTCACACAGGGATTTGGGACATATTCAAATCATAGCGAGCTGTTACAGTGATTTCTGCAAATGGCGGAGATACCCAGACACAGCTACATGGCTCACCCCAGTTGCTCAGGCTGCCTGTCGAGCTTTGCTGTTCCACTGTCTCCTTTGTCCATTGACGACAAGAGCCTGGGAATAGTCTCCAGTGGGAAATCTTAACGAATCCGTGACACTTCAGCGATTTGACACTCTTTCAGAAAAAATGCTTTTCCACCTTCCACTCTCTACCACCCCGCCCCCTCCCTCACTTTCAAACAGCTGCTTCTGTGACCTTAAGGATTTCCAAATGTCACAATGAACAGTGACTCAGTTACTTACCCTCCACTAAAACATTGGCACCCTTCACATTTAGAGTTGAGCTGGGGTCTACCAGGTGGACACTCAGCCTTCACCCTGGGACTTCAGAGATAGTGACAGAGATGGTTCTTTAAGTGGACTATGGGAAAGTAAGTGGTAAGTGCAGTGATAGACACTGGCAAGGCCACTATAATAGTCCAGTGACAGGGGGAAAGAAGCCTGGCTGTGCTTGTCATGAAGAGGACAGATGGATGGGTAATAGAGAAAGAGGCAGGGGCTCAAAGCTATGTGGTGACAGGTGACAATGTTTGGGTCATTTCTACCAATAGGGGTGGGGACACACTTCTGTCTCCTCTGAAACTGTTTCAGGAAAGTAGAATCCAGCTCCACAGCTGAGACTCTTCTGTATCACCATAAACAGCCCTGCCCTCTCTCCCTCTTCTACGCCTCTGTCCTTCCCATCCCAGGCTCCCACAGATACTTAGCCCTGACTCTGGTCCATTCCTCATTGCCTGGGGTCCTCTTTCTTCCAGAGTCACATGTCCATCACGGAGGGTCTCCAGCCTAGTGATGAGAGAAACTGCAAAGGGAGGAGAGGGAAACAGTAGAGCTTCCTCTTGTGTTTTTCAGGACCGAAGCTCATGAGCCAAAACTGAATGATGAGAAGAAGTGAAAAGCCAAACTGGGTTCCAACTTACGCTGCCAAGGATGATTTTTTCCTGCTACACCAGGCCTACCAAGCCTTGAGGACACCATCCATTCAACCAAGAAGTCCCTAAGCAGGTCCAGTCCCCAGAGGCCAGCCATGAAGCTTGGGATTCCAATTTAAAGCACCGTTTCCATGCACAGTGTCTCCTTTCCTCCTGTTCTCTCTTCATCCCCCTCCTTTCCTCGAGAAGGTTTACTATATACCCCAAGGCTAACTGTAGCTTTCTGTCTGTGCTTTCCAAATGCTGAGGTTGTAGATGTGTGCCATCATGCCCAACTCTCCATGACATTTTAAACTAATTATTTGTGTCACAGAAATTGAATCTAAGACCCCATGCATACTAGACACACACTTTATCACAGAGCTACATCCCCAGCTCCATGCAAACCCTACTGCATGGGATTTTACTGTTTCTGTTCTATCCTCTCTAACCCCTACTGCCCTTCAGACAATGTCTTCTGTTCCTCGTTTCTTTTTCATACACTGTCTCATGTTTCAGACAGCCAGGAACTTCCACCGGCACTCTTGTGGATGTCACACAGGCCTAAACCTGAGCCCTGGCCAATGTTTCCAGACTTGTCTACAAGCTCATCTAGCCACTTGCCAGTCCACTACTGTGCATATTTTCTCTCTATAGAAAATACATCACTGGCTTTGTCTCCTGTGCTGATAGACTCATACTGTGCAATTACATTGGGGTTTATTCACTGCTTCTCATCAGCATATTTCTCCCTATGTCACAGTGCTCCTTTAGCATGGAGTTAGAGTGTATCTCAGAGCCTGCAAGCTCCCCAACTCCCCCAGCACAGCCAGTATCACAGGCCTCTCTCCTCATGCCTCTCATGGCTACCAACTCCACATGTGGGATCTATTTGTATTTATTGCTATGTAGTAACCTACCCAAATCTAGGGCTTAGCAGGGTGATGTCTCCTCTCTGTTTGAGCTCAGCTAGGACAGGGCTCATGTAGCTGTAACCCACCTGGAGGCAGGCCTGAGGCTAAGTGAACCAAGTCGCCTTCCTTACACATCTAATGGTTGGTGCAGGCTTCTGGTTCCACCTGAACTCTCCAGAAAAAAAGCCACACCTCTGCATGGAGGCACAGGCTTCTGGAAATGTGCAAAAAAGCTCAGAGTGTCTATGGCCCAGGTACCACCATTCACACCATGTCCCTCAAACAGAGCTACTTGTTAGTGGTGGAAGCCACCCAGAAGGCCAGCCAGAGTCAGATGTGGGCATGTACTCAGCACAGAGGAACAGTGAGAATCCTAGGGCTGTTTTAATTCCACCTATGAAATGGTCAGAATGTCTTTTTTTCTTTAAAATGTTCATTTTTTTGTTATTGTTATTATTAGCTTTGTTTCTCCTAAATGAATACTTTTTTATGTAAGAAGGGAAGTGGTTCTTTTCCTTAGGTGAAGCAAAGGTTAATCAAAACCTTAGGCAAGAAAATAAAGTGGTCGATGCAGTATTCTTTGGACTAAGATTAAACCTTAACGTATATTTTGTATAAAAATTTGGAGTGCGCCAGATGGTGGTGGCACACACTTTTAATCCCAGCATTCGGGAGGTATAGGCAGGCAGATTTTTGTGAGTTCAAGGCCAGCCTGGTCTATAGAGGGAGCTCCAGAACAGTCAGGGCTACACAGAGAAACCCTGTCTTGAGAGGAAAAAAAAATTTGGAGTGCTGAGATTAAGATGGTTCAAACATGATTAACTTGACTAACATAGACCAATAAGAATAAACAGGCAAACCTTTAAAGTGTCTTGTTCACAAAGTTCAGAAGGTGTTTGAAAGTGACTCTGTGACACTTCCATTGTCATTCTGTCTGACCTTTGACCTTTGACTTTGGCCTTCCCCTTTGTTGCCTTTTCAGGGGCTTGGAGATTCAGATCCTTGCACAATGTCCTTCCCGGGACATCACACTCGGACTCATGGAGGCAAGGCACCATCGCGTGACCGATTATCGGTATGAACTTGACAGCCCTGATACTGCACACAGGCAGCTTACATTAAAGAATCATATGAGGTCAAACCATGAGTGTACACAGATGTGCCTGGGTGTTGCTTGGGGTGCCAGAATTTCATTTCAGTGACTTCATTTAAAAAGAGTAACACTTTATGTGCATGAGTGTTTTGCTTTATGTGCACCATGTGTGTGCCTGGTGTCTACAGAGACCAGAAGAGGACATCAGATCCCCTGGAACTGGAGTCACAGACAGTTGTGGTCACCGTGTGGGTGCTGGGAATCAACCTGGGTCCTCTGGAAGAGCAGCCAGTGCTCTTCACCACTGAGCTACCTCTCCAGTCCTGTAGACATTCTTGCCACCACAAGACCTAGCTCTCCAAGGGCAAGGCAGCACCCAGGTTAAGCTGTTTTTCTGATGGAAACCTGCTCTAAAGAGACATGCTAATTTTAATTCACTCTGACATTTTTCTTGCAACAAAAAGACTCAGAGGGGGGGACTGCACTGGGCCGTTGGACCCCGGCAGCTAGGGGCCAATGACTTAATTTTGCTTTTTTTGTTCTTTTTCTTTCCACTCTAGGGATCAACCCCAGGTCCTTGCACATGGTAGGCAAGCCCTTTACTGCTGAGCAGCTCCCCCAGGGAAATGACATAAACTTGGGCTGTCTGGCTTTTCAACGAAGGTCCACAGATGGCCTTTCAGGGATGACCTGATCTATAGGCAGTACACTCTAAGAA
Source organism: Peromyscus attwateri (assembly GCA_902168425.1). Lineage (NCBI taxonomy): Eukaryota > Metazoa > Chordata > Mammalia > Rodentia > Cricetidae > Peromyscus > Peromyscus attwateri. The sequence goes on from CABHPP010104932.1 coordinate 6,660, forward strand.
GCAAGGTTTTATTCCTTCTACACAGGACTTTAGGTGGGGAGGTATACTGAGGAATCACAGTTTTGTTCTGCCAACAATATTTCCAAACACTCAATAATGCAATCATTTACTTAGGAAAACACTCGGATGACAGCCTTCTTTGCCTTGCATTCTGGAATATTCTGAGCTCTTTGGACACCAGGGTGAAACTCTGGTGTCTACATGATCTGTCTTGCTTTCAGCTATCTTTCTGCACAGCCATGCAGAATGGTAGAGCTAGATAGGCCTCAGAAACGACCAAGTCCAAACCTAAACAGCTTATTTCGCAATGGGGATAAAGGATGTGTCTTTGTTGTTTTGTTTTGTTTTGTTTTTCAAGACAGGGTTTCTCTGTGTTGCTTTGGCTAGAGATCAACCAGCCTTTGCCTCCTGAGTGCTGGGATTAAAGGTGTGAGACACCCCCACCTGGCTGAGGATGTGTTTTGTATCCATCTTTTGGACGATGGACCTAGTATTCGGCCCCTGCTCTCTATGCCACATTCTGCTGCTGAGGCAACGACACCTTGCGAGGATGAATGCTTCTGTTGGGAGAGACCATTGTTTTTTCATTGATCTCATGACTTCCATGCTCTCTTTCCCCCACAGCTGCAAGAATTATACACATCAGCTGAGAATTTTAATAACAAGAGCAAGAAATCAAATTTCCAAAAAATCTGTGGTATCTCATTTGAGGAAGCTCGGCAACTCCTTGGGAAAAACCTGAATGCCAGATCATTTGACAGTCGTTACACTGTGAGAAAAGATGAGCCCCTCCCTGCCACACAGACCCAAGTTAACAAGGAGGAGAAGCCCATGTCCATGGCAGATATACTTCACTCCAGCCTGTTGACAGGCTTCCTGGTCCCAGTGGAGCAGCTATCCAGGTCCCAGCAGAGACTGGCCCAGGTCGGCATCCCTCCTCCCATACACTCTTTCCCTTACGCTTTCAGGACAGACGAGCCCATAGCTACTCCAACACCCAACTTTAGGAAGAGAATTCAAAGCACCACGTTTCACAAACTTCTCCTGTCTTCTGTTGCCCCGGACAGGCTGGTCTTTGAAGATACATCGATGCGATTCTATTCCACAGAGCCAGGTAATCTAAAGAGTCTCACCTGGGGGTGCAGTGGGGGTGGGTGGGAGTGCAAACCTTGCTGAGAATCTAAGTTGATTTCCAGAGAAGAACGTGTCAAGCATTGACCTGTGGAAATCTTGCTTGTTCTAGGGTTCATAGCTAATGCTTTTACTACCTATGGTGGTGATGAAATAAATGAAGGGTTCTGAAATTTCCATCCTGTAGCCGGGTGGTAGTGGCTCACGCCTTTAATCCCAGCACTCGAGAGGCAGAGGCAGGCAGATCTCAGTGAGTTTGAGGCCAACCTGGTCTACAGAGCGAGTTCTAGGACAGCCAGAGCTGTAATACAGAGAAACCTTGTCTCAAAAAAAAAAAAAAAAAAAAAAAAATCCATCCTGTGAATGGTATACGCCTACTCTAGGGGCTGAGGTAGAAGTATGGTTAGTTCAAAGCTAACATGGGCAATTTAGCCTGTGCAATTTAGCTAGAATTAAATTCTTAATTAAATTAAATTAACTTCCAAATTAATTAGAATTAATTCTAAGTTAACCAGCATAAAAGTAAATGGAGGGGAGGAGAAGACAGAGTTGGGAGCAGTTGCTCATGACAGAACACTTGTCTGGCATGTTCAAGGTTTTGAGTTCAACCCCGAGAACAAGGAAAGAATAAAGTAAGAGAATCTAGGGCCAAGGCTCACATCTGTCTCTGAGAGGTGACTGTGTGATGAAGCTTGTCAGCTCTGGAAACGCCCACCACAACTTGTTTTCTGCACCCTGGGCTAGTTAGAGTATTATCTTTTATGATTTCCTTAGCTGTATTGCCTTTCACAGTTGTTGTTGTTGTTGTTGTTGGTGGTGGTGGTGGTGGTGGTGGTGGTGGTGTGTGGTGTGTGTGTGTGTGTGTGTGTGTGTGTGTGTGTGTCTGCTTTCCTATATTCCCTAAACCTTTCCTAATTGTTTTATCTCTTTCAAAGAGGATCCCTGGCAGGAATACCTTCATTTCTGTTTTTGACTAGTTTCTCTGAGGGCACTAGAGACCACGTGAGGAACTCGAACAGTGTGTACCCCAGGTGGTGCTCAGTTCCAGGGCTCTAAGTTGCAGCTGGCAGAATGAGGAAGGCCGCTCAGCTCATTTATTCTGTCTGTGGAGTGTGCCAATGTTTGATTCTTTCAAAATATGATTCTTTCTAGGAAAGCAGTTCATGGACCTGGTGGACCTGGAGTGGAGGTATTTCAAGGGGCTTGCGAGGTGGGGACATGTGCCCACGAAGTTTTCATTTATGGACATACAATTCAACAGTGAGAAGAGATTTGTAGAGAGCCAAGGCATGCCTGGGCTTATTTTTCCTCCTCTAGTTCGTAAGACTTTGGTGATTTATCCTCAAATTCACTGTCAAAAAGAGGGACATTATTCTCTTAAATGGGATGTATAGAAAACCGAAATATTTGGATATGGATTGTTGCATTTGAGAACATTAAATTTATGGAGGAGACAGAAAAGCACCCAGTCCATTTTTCTATACAATATCTGTGCAGAGCCTAAATTCAAATGTTCACATGGAGAAAATGCCCACCTGATCTGCTAAGGTTAGCCCTGGTTCACATTTATGACACTTATCTGAAGCTCTGAAGCAGGAATGAAGATATGAAAATAACTCTCCACTAAGAACGGATCTTTACAGTTGTCTCGCCTGCACAAGTCTCCAAGTTGAAGCCCAGCATCCCACTCCTCCCGAGTTAAGTGCATAGTAATTCCATCCCATAACAAGAGTTGAACAACACAACAAACAGCAGAGTTAAAAATGGGTATAGAGACCAATGTGAGAACTCCAAAATAAAGTCTATTACTCAGAGAAAGAAGGAAGTAACATCCATAAAACAAGAACAGGATGATCCAAAAAAGGAACAAACTGAAAATCTCAGAAGTGAAAATAAATCATTAAAATAGTAACAATAATAACCGACACTCCACCCCCCAAAACATGGATACATCTGAAGAGACAGTCTGGTGGTCTGGAAAGCTGTACTGACAAGCTTTAGCGATAGATAAAAGAACTTGTGAAAGATCCTATACAGCAAATAGATAAGGCAGAAGACTGTAGATGTATCCAACCGTCGTATAAATAAGAAACACAGAACCAATGCAAAGAAGAAAGCCAAGAGGTCAGAGCTAAGAGCCAAAACCTTACCCTTCCTCCTGCAGTGGTCCTACCTCTCCGAAGGAGCTGGTACTTCCTGTGTTAAAGTCTTTATATAGTCTCTGTTCTGCCTTCTCATTGGTTGTAAACCCAACCACAGGACTGCCTCATTACAGCCTGTCTGTATAGACCTCCAGGTGTTCTATGGTTGGTATTGAGATTAAAGGCATGTGTATCCAATGCTGGCTATATCCCTGGACACACAGAGACTTACCTAGCTCAAACGTACACCACCACTGCCCTGCTTTCCTATGGCTTGCTAATAGCTCTGACCCCCAGGCAACTTTATTTATTAACATACAAATAACATTTAGGTACAAAGAAAATATCACCATATTTCCCCTTTTCTATTTAATAAAAAGAAAAAAGGAAAACGCTTATAACTAACATAAGAAAAACTATATACAGAAGTACAATAACTATATACAATATATACAAGAACAATGTCTAGTCTATTTGTATTTAACAAATTCAGAGAAAATAATTCTATTATCTATCCTATTGTATCTAATTCACTTTCTATACTAATTAATCTTCAACTATAACTAAATAATCTTCAACTCCTTCAGAGACCCAAGAAGGAAATAATATTACCTAACAAAAATAAAAACAGGAAGTACATGCAAGCAACTTCCAAAAAATTGTGAGTTGACAGAAACAGCCAGCCGCCTGGACAGTCACCTGATGTTTCTCCGCAGTGTTGGGGCATCATCTTAGCGTATCTGACAGACTCATTTGTGAAGTAGGACGTACACAAGGTCAACAGTTCAACCTCACCTTGGGTGAGAGCAGTCCATGTACCAGAAACACCTGAATTCCACTAGTGTCATGTCATGATTCAGGATTTTAAATTCTGGAAATTGTTGATGGTTTTTTAATCCAGCTGTCCATTCTTCTTGACCGTGTATGTGTGGCTTCTTCTCAGCATCCCATTCTCCACATCCCTCTATTAAATGCCAGTCTGCTATTGAGAGACGTGAGCTTAGTTACTCTTCAAGAATAACTGTTTCAGCTGCTGTTCCATTGCACATCAGAAGCCATCGGCCCACTGCCTGTTCAGCTGCCTTCGAAGGAAAGGGCACAGTACCTTTTCCGGATTGCAAAGGCCACTTCAGGGATGGTGCCATATTGTCCTGGCCTCAGGAGATGCCTTTTGATAAAGCCACAACCACACTTGTTTTGGCAAGAATCAGTAGTCCTTTGTTTCATGTCCTGTCTATCCATTTTGTCCTGTTGTCAGCAGTAGATTCGAGGATACCTTGTTGTCCAGTGGCTAACATTTGCCACAATGAAAGTTAACTCTATATGCAGTTTCTTCAATGCCCATATTCTCTCTGAAGTAGATTGGTACTGCCAGGAGCCGACATGTCTCATAGTCATAACAAAAAAGAAAAATTTTCTAAGTTATTAAAACATTTTAAATGCCATATTCTGTAGATCTCTGAAGGGTTTGAAGATGACCTGTCTATTTAAAATATATCTGCTTAATCTAGAAAACATACCTAATATGACTACAAGTTCTATTGTAATGTCTAACTACTAACTTTCATTTCTTTATATTCTAATAGTTGGTAATAACAACATTCAAGGATCAGAAAATTGTATTACATTGTTAAATGAACGGTATAAATACAGTTAGAAATATACATATAGCATTTTCTAACAATATCAATTTCAATATATATAATTTGTATACAAAACAATCCAATCCAATGTAAAGTATTGAAAACTAATAATTGTCTTTCTCTCTCTCTCTCTTTTTTTTTTTTTTAAAAAAACCTTAAATCTAATCTCCTCTTCTTAGCCCTTTTCCTAACCCTTGACAACAATTTGTAACCAACCCCCAAATCAATGAAAATTATCCCAGACCCATAACCCATTAAAAGACAAAAAAAACCACCCGTCCCACACCACCTCTTTGGGAATGTGGGCGTCGTATTCTTAAAATTGCTTCCTGCTGGGTATGGGCGAAGGTATCTTTATCCTGAAAATAAAAAATTTTAGGTTAATTGTCAAATACTAGGAAAGGTAACTATATCCTTCGTTATCCTGTTTGTATATAATGCTAAAGTTCAGGGTTTATCTCAAATCCTTATTCAAGTAGTCTTTGAGACTGGATCATTTCAGCTAGCTTTCTTAAAATTGCTCTGAGCATTTTGTAGTTCAAAGCTGATCTGTAGATGATGTTTATCAGCTTAGTGATGTTATTATTGTCCACGTGGAGTTGTTGTTGTTGTGGGGCCCCATCTTCTTCCTGAAGACTTCAGTTGATGTTAGGCCTGGCCATGAATTCCTGCAGAAAACTGATAAGAGACTCGAACACAAAGACATATATATGCAGCTAATTGAAATCTTTTTTCTTTCTACAATTAGCTAGTATTCTATATGAGCATTCATATCTTAACAAAGTTGAAAATGTATATATCTCTATATTTTTTAATCTTGTAAATTTTGATATAAAATTCATACTTTAAGAAAAGTTTAAATAATCAGGATAGAATGAAAGAGTTGAGATTAGTAATAGAATAGTTCCTTAATTAATTTGGCTTTTCTCCTGTCCCATAGCAGAAGATAGCTCTTTCTTCTGGCATGATACAGAGATTTTGCATTTTCCTTTTAACAACATGCTTGAGTTTAAAGAAGGAGAGAGCCATTCTCCAACTCCAAAATCAGCTTTAAATTTTAATTGAATTGGAACTATTAGAAGACCAATAGTGTTAAATCTTTAGAGAAAAGCAGAAACAAACATTTAGAAAGACATAAAATTTTTTAGATGGTATACCAATACGCCATTTCACTGTGTTTCTTGGGATAGATGATTTGTCCCTTTTCTTCAGTTGTCCCATTTGTCCAATGTTCTTCAGATTCCTTAATTTTCATTCTCCTAAAAAACAAAAACAAAAACCTTTCCCCAAGATTTTTTGGGGATGTTCCTTTTTGGCAAATTATTATCTGATTAAATGAAAAGACATGTGTTACTGGTATGTTAGTTTAAATTGGATAGTTGATGAACTATCACCTCCTCTAATTAAGAGGTCTCTCTTGTTCAAATCGAACCTTTATCAATTTTGATGGTACCCACAGCTTTTCTTCTCCTATAGAAACATAAGCAAAACCTCGTCCCCAACGCAACACATATCCTGGTTTCCATTCTGAGGTCAGTACATCCTTAAAGTATATAGGTTGATTTAATTCTGTAGTTTTTTCTATTATCCAATGTCTCTCTGCAGCTGTTGTTCCTTTCTCATTGGCATTGAGAAAATTTAAAGTTAATAGAGCATTATGTAATCTGTTTCTGGGGGTTTTTGTTACCCCTTTTTGTTTATTTAGCATATCTTTTAGAGTTCTGTTTGATCTTTCTATAACTGCTTGACCTGTAGGATTATGTGGTATACCTGCAACATGCTTTATATTGTAATAACCAAAAAACTGTTTCATTTTAGCAGAGACATATGATGGAGCATTGTCAGTTTTGATTTGTGCAGGTATACCCATAATAGCCATAACTTCTAGCAAATGAGTGATTACAGAATCAGCTTTTTCAGAACTCAAAGCAGTTGCCCACTGAAATCCTGAATAAGTATCGATTGTATGGTGTACATATTTCAATTTTCCAAATTCTGCAAAGTGAAACACATCCATCTGCCAGATTTCATTCCTCTGAGTACCCTTTGGGTTATATCCTGCTGGTAATGGTGTTTGATTGTAGAAGGAACAAGTAGGACATTTCTTTACTATTTCTTTGGCTTGTTGCCA
>CABHPP010104934.1:4665-30682 GCA_902168425.1 Peromyscus attwateri
AGGCAGGGTCCAACCAAGCCAAGCACTCAGGGGAAGCTGTGTGCAGGGATGAGGAAGAGACAGAGGGAGCACAAACCAGGTGTAGCCATCTGTAGAGCCCCCCCCACACACACACACACATCCCTTCCTGGCGGCTGGGCCCAAGAGGGTGCTGGCAGCAACTAGAGAGGGCAGCGGCTGTGAGACCACCCCCCCTCCCACCCAGCTTCCTATGATCCTGGGCTCACTCCCCCCACAGCACTCCTCCATGCCCCAGGGGTCTCAGGCTCAGCCACAGACAGAGAGACCTTCCCTCCAAGAGGAGGGACCTAAGGGTGGAGGGATGAACAGGGACCCACCGGGAGAGAGATGCCAGGCAGGCGGGCGGGCAGCGGGCGGACGGTGGAGACCGCTGCAGGGGAGCCGGGACACGACTGGCTGGATGCTCGTGGCTCAGTCCCTCTGTCCATCCAAGGCGGCTTCTCTCCGGGCGGTTCTGAGGCCGGGCGGGCGCTGTTAAAAAGCTTTTTATGTGTGTGTGTGTTAATCACATGATTGCCGTTCACCTGTATTTCGAACAAAGACAGCTCACTGTTTCAAGGCCCCGAACAAGAGTCTGGGCACAGGGAAGAGAAGGGAGGCGGGGGGAGGAGGGTTGGCAGCGCCGGGGGTGGCGTCGAGGAAAACTGGGGGGAGATTGTCCAAGGCCAGCAAGCGAGAGAAAGAGAAAACCCTTATCAAACTCCTAATTCACTGGGCTCTGCAGCCCCAGACACACTGGCCCAATTGTCTGGCTGGTTGTGTGTGCGCAAGCATGTGTGAGTGTGTGTTACCAATGTCTGCCACCCCCTCGACATGCCTTTACCCTGTGTGACTACCTCATTGTGTCCCACTGTCCACCCTGGGGCCTTCCCAATCAGGAGGCCTTGATTCTCCAGGCCCCAGTTCCAGCCCGACTCCAGACAGTACCTGTTCGGTGTGGGCCTAGGGCCTTGCCCAGTTAAGAGGGACAGAGAAGCCACACATTGTCAGTGGTGTGGCCCAGGCTCCTCTGTCCCTCTGTGGGCACCCCAGTTCTGCCTAGCCACTTAACCAGGAAAGGCTGCCTTCACTGAGAAGAGAAAGGGACAATCAATGCCTGTGGAGGTGTGACCAGAGGACAGGAGCAAGGGAAAGGGGCCCTGGGGCGATGGACAGGAAGAACAAAGGGTAGGAGTGAGGGGCAGAGAAAAGGGGGTCAGAGCCAGGGCAGTCCGTTCCTTTCTCAGTGTGGGACACAGAGGGGCTTCATGAAAGCCAGGGCTAGGACTCTTTCATCCTTTCCCTTTCCCAGGAGAGGAAGAACCCAGCATGGAAGTGAGACCCGGAATTCCTCCTTTTCCTTCTTGAAGATGACCCTCACCCACCCCACCTCAGCCTCCTGTGTCTCTACCCTGGACCAGTCCAGCCTTCTGGATGCTGGTATCTAGAGAGAAGGGATGGTGGATTGAAGCGGGTATGTGTCCTGGGCAAAGGTAGTTCAGCTGCTGCCCTCCTTGTCAGAGCCGGCAGGAGAGGATAACAGAGTGCGGCCATCTGGCAGCAGGACCTAGCACACAGTTGGGACTCAGGAGGATTTCTTCAGTTAAGCAACACAGGCTGCTACCCTTTCAGGTTAGCGGCTTTCCTTGGTTTCCCCTCTAGTCCTTTGTCAACAGCCCATGCCACTACCTGAGGCAGAGGTCTAGGGTCCCAGGCAACAGGTTCTGACTGCGCCACCTGCATCTGTCCCTTCCCAGACGTAAAATGCCTCAACTCTCACACCAGCCGCCCAAACCCAAGCTTAGTCCAGGGCGACGGGCCTAGGCAGCAGTGCGGGCAGGGCTGGGGGGGGGGGGGCTGGGCAGAGTGGAGGCGTCCTGGGTGTTGGGGATGAAGACAGCGCCGGAGGCTCCACCTTCTGCCCTTCCCTCCCTCCTTTCCCCCTCCCCTCCCCCTCCTTCCTTCCCCAGCCGTCTGCAGCGGCTCAGTCGCTCAGTCAGTCTCAGGCTGTCCAGCCAGGGTGTTTGGTGGTGAGGATTTAGGCTCCGTCCAGACAAGGCCGTGGCCTGAGGCTTAGGGCCCCCCAGCCCCTCCCTCCCAGTCCATCAGCGTCACCCCCCCAGCCCCGAGCTGGACCGCACACCTTGGGACACGGTTTTCCACTTCCTCAGGACGAGCCCCAGACTGGAAGAGAGGTCGGAGGAGGTGAGTGCGCACTGCTCCCCTGTGTCCCCTGTGTCCGGAATGCCAACAGGGGCCTGGGGTCCCCCCCAATTTGGGGTGGGAGAGGCTGACACTCCACAGGCAGGCAGACACCCCCCACCCAGCTTCCCTAGACTGTCAGGGCAGACGAGGGGAAGGAGAGTTGAGAGAAAAGGTGGGAAATTCCAGGGGCCCGGATTAGAGTCGAATAAAGGGTCCGTTTTTCTTCCTTTCCATCAACAAACCTCCACCCAAGAGGAGGTTTAAGGAAAAAACCCACCCACACCTAGAGACGGTTGGGATCAGGGGGTGGGAAGACTTGGAGGCGGGACGCACCCACTTAGGGTCTGGCATGTGCTCGGGCCCAGGCCCAAGTGGGTTTAGTGCGCGCAAGCAGGGCCGCCACCTCGGGGCTACGTCCGCGTCCAGCCTGGGGTGGCGCACAGCGCCCCTCCATCGCGCCCTCCTTCTTGTCCAGGTGGGCGTTGGGCTCTTCGCGAGGACCCCGGCGGTGGGCCTGGGGGAGGCGGCCGAAGCGGCGGCGCCCGGGAGCGACATGGCCGAGGAACAGGACCTATCAGAGGTGGAGCTGAGCCCGGTGGGCTCGGAGGAGCCCCGCTGCCTGTCCCCTGGCAGCGCGCCGTCGCTGGGACCCGACGGCGGCGGCGGTGGCTCAGGCCTGCGAGCCAGCCCGGGGCCCGGCGAGCTGGGCAAGGTCAAGAAGGAACAGCAGGACGGCGGCGAAACAGAGGATGACAAGTTCCCTGTGTGCATCCGCGAGGCGGTCAGCCAGGTGCTCAGCGGCTACGACTGGACGCTGGTGCCCATGCCCGTGCGTGTCAACGGCGCCAGCAAGAGCAAGCCGCACGTCAAGCGGCCCATGAACGCCTTCATGGTGTGGGCACAGGCGGCGCGCAGGAAGCTGGCCGACCAATACCCGCACCTCCACAATGCGGAGCTCAGCAAGACGCTGGGCAAGCTTTGGAGGTGAGCCCCGCCCCGCCGCAGGCCCTAGCTTCGCGGGCATTAGGGCTAGCCTGGGGCCCTAGAGTAGGATCGCCGGGGCCCCTCTCCTAGGAGTGGCCAACCATCTCTTTAGAAGACCAATATTTGAGACCTTGCCCACCCATCTACCCAGAGTGCTCTCGTGGGGGCTCCTCGGGCGGCTCACCCTGGAACTCAGAACCCCAGCGGCCTAGGCTGGGCCTCCCCATCCTGGGATGGAGGGCGGGGAGGCGCCCCCTCGTGGTTGGAATTCTGTGGGTGGTGGGCAGGGAAGACAGCGTGGTGGGACGCTCTGATGACCTCCACGCAATCCCATAGTCACACACTTAGGGTGCCGCTGCCACCCGCTTCAGGGGTCGGGAGAATGTGGGAAACTGGGAGAGAACTGGTCTAGCTGTAGATGGTGTGCGGAACTGAAGCAGCCAGATGGAGAGCTTGAGGGGAGGAGGGATTGCAGGGAAAACGAGGACCGGAGAGAAAGCGGAGTATGGAGAACTTTGTTCCCTGCTACCACAGGGTCTCCTGTTCCAGCTGCCCTGGGAGACCTTCCCGACCCCAGGCTCTAGACCGAGGGCTTCTTTATTTCCCAGGAGAGGGCACACAAAAAGAGGCCGGAGCCACCGAGCTGCTGACTCCTTGTCACTCTCTCCAGCTTTGGCGCCATCTTACCTCCCTGGGCTCCACCCAATGGTTGAGCAACCTCTTCCCCAAGCTCAAGAAGTGGAGCGGAGCACCCTAGCCAGGAGGAAGCCTGCTTCCTGCCAGGGTCCCTCAGAGCCCAAGGCTGCCTAGGCTGGCCTCAAACTCTGGGGCAACGTTTTCCCAGGGTGCAGATTTGACCCCTGTGCTCACCTGGCCAGTTGCAGATGTGTGACGCACCCCGATACACTGCGGGCACCCTGGGCCAGGCCCAAAACGGAACAAGGGCTCCAGCAGATGCTAGACTGCTGAGGTCACCTGATCCCCACTAGACCATCCAAGAGACAGGCCCAAGAGAGACACACTACTTAGGTCAGTCGGCGACAGAGTCCAGTCACCAATCTTTGTCAGAGGTTAGCCGGACATTCTCCCTAACAGTAACAGTAGTGAGTCACACTTCACTCTCTGGAGTGGTCTGGAGTGGTGGGGGTGGGCAGAGAACAGGAGAATGAAGGGCTCCATGCTGGAGGAGACTTGGGGTCTGTTAGAGGAGTCGGTTCCTTCCACTTTGCTGGTCTGGTATGAAGACCCAAGGCTTGAAGTAGAAGGCGCAATCAGTTCCCTAAGAACAGAGCGCTCTGTAAGCAGCTTCCTGGCCTGCACTTGCCATGTGCTTGCTGAAGGCCTGGCACCCCTCCCCCAGCCTCCTCGGCTCTCAGCTCAGACCAGGCAATAGCTGGATGGCCAGCTGCTATGAGCCCAGAGCCCAACTCTGCTCAGGAAAAGCAGTGGCAGCTAGCTCCTTTGTCCAAGGTCCGTCCAGGTCTGTAACAGCAGTGAGAGACGGACCCTCACTCTCCCACCACCATCTGTTACCAAGAATTTATGGAGTCCCTCCACGGTCCCCATCCCAGTTCCCGCTCTAGAACCCTTGATTTAGTCCCCTTCCGGCAGACTTGTCCCTGGCTGCCACTCAGACTGTACCCACAGCGGTCCACCTGGGACAGGGAAGGCAGGAGAGCCCTGAGGGCCGAGGACCCAGCCCCAGGGATGGCAAAACAATGCCAAGGAACCAAGACTGTGTCAACAGGTGGTTAGTACCAGGGCCCTGGATGGGGGTCCTCGGGGACACTGGAACTTGGGCTGGGCTGGCCAGTTGCTCCAAAGGTCTGAACACACTTTTCCCAAGCTCGTGACTCCAAGAACATCAGGAGCGTGGACGGTTGGGTAGACAGAACTGGAAAACAGCCTAAAACACAGACTGAGGAGAGCTGTGCCTAAGTCTAGGATCAATGCGCTTGAACATGGGTCCTGGGTGGCCCTGTGAGCACCTGGCACACTAACCTCGGCTGCCATCTGGGGAGGAACCATTGCATGCAGACGCATGGGATGGTCGGTGCCGTTTAACCTGTGTGGAAAGTACAGTCTGAGCCAGGAAACTGGGACTAGGTTGTGGCTAAGCTCCTCCTATAGGGGCTCATTGGCCTCTTCTGCCCGGAGTGCAGGCTCTTGCTCAGTTGTTGGCCTGATGGGGGGGGGGGGGACACACACACGACACATATAACAGCAGCCAATGTCCTACCAGGAGCTGCCTGCCCACGGGGCTGGGAACCAGCCTCCTTTCTCCATCCACCCATTCCAAACCAAGAGGCCGGTGGGAAGAAAAGGAGCAAGTGAGGACTGAGCTGGTTGTGTGTGTGTGTGTGTGTGTGTGTGTGTGTGTGTGTGTGTATGACGGGGGACAGTGGAGAAGGGCAGCCCTGAACGTGAGGACTTGTGTAGGAGTGAAGGCTGGCTGTGGGCATGGGGTGGGGTGGATGAAGAGACCTGCACAGCGTTGGCGGAGCGGGGTTAAGATTGGAGCTGGCACCGCACAGCACCCCCAGGTTTCTGTTAGGGCTAATTGGGTCCAGTGCAGCTTGGGAGGTGATGGTAGGATCCAGTGTTGACCTTCCTGCACTTCTGATATGTGTGGCCCTCTCCCACATTCCTTGCCATTTTCTTGGTGATTTCAGGTTGCCAGCCGGGCAGGGGACACTGAGGAGGGTAGGGGAGAGTATCCAGTGTCACCGGCCACCCCAGGAGCATCTGTGCTGGGCCCCTGCTAGCGGAACCTCACCACCCTACTGTGTGGTTCCTTTTAAGGCCTAGCCTTGGGGTCTCTATCTATGTGGAAAGTGCACTGATCTAATGGAGTCTGGCTCAGCTAGAGGGTCCCTTGGGGAATGCTGGGAGGGTGCAGGGCAGACCAGGCAGCTAAGCTGCAAAGGAATGCTGCTGCCGCCGCCTAGAAGGTGCCTGGCATAACCAGCCCGGAGAGCGGGCTTGGTCTTCCGTTGCCTAGGAGAAGAGGGCACCAATTGGGTGTACAGGAGGGAGAGACACCCTTAAAGTGGACTAGTGGTCCCTGTGTCTGGAGTCCCTGGGTCTGTTCTTTCCCCTACCCTGTCTTCCTTACCCAGGGGCAGGCAAGTCCTGGTACCCTCCACCCTCCGACTTTGACCTAAACCTGGAGTCGGATGGGTGGGGCACTGAAATGGGGGCTTCGCCATGTCGTGGGCTGGTCTCAGTCTGTCCCGGAGTCTGGGAAGAGACCCAAGATTCCTCTATCCTCTGTCGCTCCCGGGCCCCAGATAGGGAGTGACACCTAGAACCCTCAGTGCCACCATACGGAAATGTCACCAATCATTTTTCTAGAGCTGAGGATCCACCCTTGGGCTTGCCTGTGCACCTCTTTCCCAAGCACCATAGAGTAGCACCTATTTTCTCTAGGTCCCTCCCTCCCGAGGCCCAGGCACTTCATATATATATATATATATATTTCTGGTGACCACACACCCAGGTGAAGCAGATGTTATCATCCTCGTTTTGTAGGTGAAGAAACGTTTCTCGGGCTCAGAGAAGTAACTTGTGCAGAGTCTGGCACCCAGCTAGTAAGTAGCAGAGACTGGGTTCCTCCGCAGCCATCTGCTCCTGTCCACACACCTCCAGGGTGTGAGCCAGAGGGCTCACCCTTTGATGAGGCGGCCAGCTCTTTTTGCATACAGCTTTAGGACCAGGGACATTTCCCTCTCCTTGAACTGACGCCGGGGCCCCTTGTAACTCCTTTTTGACCACATTCTCAGAGGCTGGCCCCTGGTGCCCTCTAGCCGCTGAGAGGTAGGGGATAGAGATCACAACCACCTCAGGCTGGGGCTCCTTGGTCTGGCATTTTCTGGGCGCTAACCTTAGGGCACAGCCCTGCCTTGGCCCTGCCCTCTGGGCTCCCCGTCCCAGGAATGAAACTCAGAGGGAAGCGCACCTGGGTGCTTCAACACTCATGCTGGCCCTGGTGTCCTCCACCCCCAGGCTGCTGAACGAGAGTGACAAACGCCCCTTCATCGAGGAGGCTGAGCGGCTCCGGATGCAACATAAGAAGGACCATCCAGACTACAAGTACCAACCTCGCCGGCGGAAGAATGGGAAGGCGGCTCAGGGGGACGCAGAATGCCCAGGTGGGGAGGCTGAGCAAGGAGGGGCTGCCGCCATCCAGGCTCACTACAAGAGTGCCCACCTGGACCACCGGCATCCGGAAGAAGGTTCTCCCATGTCCGACGGGAACCCAGAGCACCCCTCAGGTGAGTGCTGGGTTGGGAGCTACCAGTGTAGCTGTTAGCCGAGCTGCCATGGGGCTAGGAGAAGCCAGGCTGTGGAGAGTTCCCCGGCCTGAGTTGGGATCTGGGAGGGGTTGGCCAGGGGTGCAGTTCCCCTAGCTGGAGTACAGAAACCAGAGGCAGCTCCTGGGGAATCTGGTAACTTAGAGTTAGGCAAGGTGTCTAGGGCTGCCAGAGGGTACGTGATGCTGGGCATGGAGGCCATGCCCTGAGAAAACACCACGGCCGTTACTGGGAAAAGGCGTAGGTGCTTTTGAGAAAAGAGTGACCAAAACAAACAAACAAACAAACAAAAAGACAGGTGGTGGTAGTGCACACCTTTAATCCCAGCAGAGGCAGAGACAGAGGCAGGCGGGTCTCTGAGTTCAAGGCTAGCCTGGTCTACAGAGTGAGTTCCAGGACAGCCAGGGCTCTGCAGAGAAGCCCTGTCTGGAAAAACCAGAGGGTGGGGGTGAGTGATCAAACATGGGTGGAGGGGAAATCACTGCCTCTTACATCTCCCACCCTAGGGTGATGCTGAGCACACACTAGGGAGGGACCAAACATGGCCCACGCATATTTAATTCTCATTAAGGATGTGAGTTGACGCCGAGCACTCAGTGTGCCAGGCACAGGCTGCTTGCCTTGTGTGTCCTGATCCCTTCCACCAACCAATCAGCCCGAGATGGTATGGCGGGGGTGTCAGCAACTCAGATCACCGTCGTCCCACAGATGAGGAGACAGAAAAAGTAGCTTGCACCGCAGATGAGGTCTGAGCCCAGGTGGTGGGACTCCGGGAGGTGGAGTTGGCTCTGTGGAGGATGCCTCCTTTGTGTTCCTCATGAGCAAAGTGCCAATGTGACAGGCAGATGGGGCTCAGTGAGCAGAGGCTCTGCCATCAGAAGGCAAGGCAAGTCCTACTTTGTGTCGGGCACTGGAGAGGACACCAGGAGCCCACCAAGAGAAGCCTGTGGTCCCTGCTCAGGAACCTACGGTCTAGAGGGGGGAGTAGGGATGGAATGGGGTGAATGAGGAATCAGTGAATGAAGAAAGTAGCATAAGAGAAGCCTCTTCAGGACTCAGGAGGCAGGATCTATCTGTCCGGGAAACATCCAGCTCCAGACTGTAATTGAGGAGGGCTCCCCAACACACAGTATCCAGACTCTCTAACTCATCTCTGCTTCACTGACACACTGCTTAAAAGAAGGTTGAGGGTTTGCCCGGGGTCACACGGTGAACGGCAGAGCCAGAATTCAAGCCTCAGTAGGTCTCCCGAAGTTCGGAGCCCTTGGCTAATGAAGGACTCGACTCTGCCTCCAGTGTGAGGGTGAAGGCGCAATCTGACCCTGGCAGCTTCTAGCCCTACAACACTGCAATGCCATGGATTTGTTTCTCTGTGATGGGATGCTCAGTCTGGTCACCTTCCTTACATATAATCTCATCATCAGAGCCTCCGGGACATTCAGATGCACTTCATGAGATTTCCCCCAAATCCCTGGGACAGCAGGTGGCTTCCTTCTCTAGTCTCCTCGGTCCTCTGCATGTCCCGTCACACAGCACCTCCTGCTCTACAGCCTTGTGGGGGCTCTTATCTCTCCATGGCTGCAAGCTTTTGGAGACAGGGCCCGATTTTATTTCCATTTCTCCCTAGCATCTGGCACACTGCCTGGCACTCAGCAGTGCCCCGAGCATTGGCTGAGATGTGTGGATGAGAACGTTAACAGGCAAAGAAAAGGGGACCAGTAATCTAAGTGCCCCCTTGAGCGAGGGTCAGCAGGGCAGGCAGTAGCTAGGCTTGAGGTTGCATTGAAGAGGGTACAGTGCTGTTCGGAGGTGGTAAGAGATAACAGCCCAAAGTGGACAGGGCAGGCGGGGGTAGGCAGGGAGAGTGACCAAGAGATGTCAACAGTGCTCTGAAGAGCAGGCAGGGTCCGGGACAATGGCCCAGCATGACCCAGTAGGGTCAGCCATTAGGCAGTATGTCAGGGAAGCTGGTCTCAGAGGTCAGCAGCCTGCTGCCTGGAGGTGGGCCAAGATGCCTTCTAGGGTCCACTTGCCTCTAACCTGCTCATTCTTGCTCCCCCACCTCTCCTATCCAGGCCAGAGCCATGGCCCTCCCACCCCTCCAACCACCCCAAAGACAGAGCTGCAGTCCGGCAAGGCAGACCCCAAAAGGGATGGGCGCTCCCTGGGGGAGGGCGGGAAGCCCCACATCGACTTCGGCAACGTGGACATCGGGGAGATCAGCCACGAGGTAATGTCCAACATGGAGACCTTTGATGTGACTGAGCTGGACCAATACCTGCCACCCAACGGGCACCCAGGCCACGTGGGTAGCTACTCAGCAGCTGGCTACGGGCTGGGCAGTGCCCTGGCTGTGGCCAGTGGACACTCTGCCTGGATCTCCAAGCCACCAGGTGTGGCTCTGCCCACGGTCTCGCCCCCTGGTGTGGATGCCAAAACCCAGGTGAAGACAGAGACCACAGGCCCCCAGGGACCCCCACACTACACTGACCAGCCGTCCACTTCCCAGATCGCCTACACCTCCCTCAGTCTGCCCCACTACGGCTCCGCCTTCCCCTCCATCTCCCGCCCCCAGTTTGACTATTCTGACCATCAGCCCTCAGGACCCTACTACGGCCATGCAGGCCAGGCCTCTGGCCTCTACTCAGCCTTTTCCTACATGGGGCCCTCTCAGCGGCCCCTCTATACGGCCATCTCTGACCCCAGCCCCTCAGGGCCCCAGTCCCACAGTCCCACACACTGGGAGCAGCCAGTATATACGACTCTGTCCCGACCTTAGAGGGGGCCGTCACCACCAGTCCCCACCTGGCCCCAGGGCCCCTTCCCCCAGCCTGTGTGCCCTGCTCCCCATCAGCCTCAGGCCTGGCCATGGAGGAGGCTGCAGAGGCTGGCAGCAGCAGGGAGGTCTCTGCCAGCTCCTGCCCTGATGACCTCCACCCACCCTGGCTCTGGAGGCCCAGTCCTGACTGAGCTGGCAGAGGAGGAGTTTGATGGCTGGCCCAGACTGAGGGTGAGGGGCCACTCACCCCTAGAAATGACCCTCTATCCCAGGACCTGAGAAGTCCTGCTCACTCCTTCAGGGAGGTAGGAAGCCTTAGGGTGGGAGGCCTCACTCCTGTTTCCTCCTTAGAGAGGAAGGGGTTCAAAGGCCCCCTTTGGCACAGTGCCTAAGAGCTAGGCTTCCCAGGGACCTGCCTCAAAGCCTGGAGCTGGCTCTGTCCTGTCCCTAGGGACTCGCTGAGGGCAGCTTTGAACAGCTTTGTGGGGAGTAGGTTGGGATACTCGATGGACGCTCTGATCCCTTCAATGCCCCCTCCTCACCTGAACGCAGGAAGGAACTGGCAGAGGTCCTCAGATCCAATCCTGTGTCAATAACCTCATCCCTTGTCTAACTGAGGAGAGCCCCCATGTGCTTCCCCACCACCTCCCACACCTCAAGGCCCACCCCAAGTGAGGAGGCAGGGGCTCCAGGGAAGAGTCAGAGGCAATTCACCCAGCCTTCCTCTGGCCTCCTGACGGTCAGCCTCGTGTCCCCAGGCTCAGAGTTAGCACTGCACGGGCCCTAGTCCCAGAGCCCAGCACCCAGGCTGCTGGCAGCAGGCTGGACACTAAACCCCTGCCATGTACATTCCCCCCTTGCCCTGCGCCCTTCGCTCCAGCGGTACCTTAATAAAGTACGTAGCTCCGTCTCCCCAGCTCCTGTTCTGCAGCCCAGTCCACATGTAACACATTGCTGCCCCTTATTTATCTGGATAGTCGCCATCCTCCCGCCCCTCCTCTAGCTACTCCAGTCCCCATTAACTTGCATTAAGCACTCCAAGTAATAAAATCAAAACTTTCCGGTCGCCTGCTTGGTGGCCTGACCTGGCCTGTCTCTTGGTCTCTTACCCACAAACCTGTACTTCTTCAAAGGCTTTCTGGAAGCAGCCAGGAGAGTGCAAAGGTGAGCCATTTCTAGGATCTCTGTCCCCTGACATGGGGACGGTGGTGGGACCCAGGTCAGCCAGCCTCCTGATGGGTGGGCTGGTGCCCAGGGACGAAGGCCTCGGAAGGGAGCCACACACACAGGGGCCACCCATTCCTCTCAGGTCCAGCTCTGACTCACTCTCTTCTGCTCCCTCACTATTGCTGCTCTGCTCATGTGACAGGGGAGTCTGCCAGGAACTCAAGGGACAGCTATTCAAAAGGGGCAGTGGGCTGGTCTCGTTCCTGAGGTGAGCAGTCAGGTCTGGTTCCATAGGATGCATGGATGACCTTCTGGCTACACTTCTCCACCCACCGCCTCCCCCAGTGCACAGAAACGTGTCATACACACACACACACACACACACACACACACACACACACACACAATCAGGCCTGGCTCCATAGGATGCATGGATGACCTTCTGGCTACACTTCTCCACCCACCACCTCCCCCAGTGCACAGAAACGTGTCACACACACACACACACACACACACACGAGCGAGCCCATGCCAGCAGCAGCCTGTTTGTGTCTAAGCCAAGCAGCTCCATTCATCTGTGCTCCCCAAGTTTGTCTTCAGTGGTGGCCACGACCTATGCCACTGCCAAGCTCACACCTCCAAGGTCAGGGGAAATCTCTACCAAGTTGCTCTGACAGGGAGTGCCACAGTAGCAAAGTTCCTAGTGTGCCCCTGGTTGCTGGGTTTGCTAGGGGTGTGCATCCTTTAGGCCTCCGAGGGAGTGGCATCATGGCCTGATGCTTTGGGAAGCCGGTGCCCTGAACCACTTTCCAAGCTCTCCTGCTCCACATCATCCCTCCATCTCCATCAATCCTTGAAGCCTGGTACAGGAAACCCTTGCTTCTTAACAATAGCTGATGCAGGGTTAGACCACCCAAACTACACAGAAGCTGGTTTTGTTTTTTATTGGCCTTTAATAGATCTTTACCTGCTGGATGTGACTCGTTGCCCCGCCTCTATTAAATCTTGGGGCCTAGCTTTCCCCGAGCTAAGTCCAGGTATATGCATCTACGTATCTGAGTATCTGATAAAGGCTGAGAGGAAAGGGGAGGGCCTTGCATATGCCGCTGAGGGCCCCTCCTCCTCAGCTCTCTTCCTCACACAGGCACTATGTCCTTCACCCATCACAGGGGTCAGGAGACTGCAGTGACCGACCTACCAGACCAGGAGCCACAGGAAAGCTCTGATCTGACTTGGCAATACTGACTTTTAAGACCCTCTCCTGGTTGTAGGTTTTCATCCTACGATGCCAGCCAGCCCTGTCAGATAGGAAACCATGCCAACCTTTCATGCTGACACCCCCTTGCCCCTCTACTGAAAAACAGGACACCTGTCCACTTCCAGTCTATGTACTGCTCCTGCTCGACGGGGAACTATAGACAGCTGGCAGGACAGAGGGGCCCCATCAGGAGGGGGGCCCTGCTACCTCATGAGATGACCGTGTAATCACTACTGGTATCGGCAGCAGGAAAATGGAGGCCAGCATTAGTGGGCTGTCCACACCCCTTGAACAGGTTTGAATGTGCTCTGGGACCGCAGCGGCTCCAGAGTCAGGTGTTTTTAAATGACCTTAAACCTAAGGAGTTGGAAGGTTTCACAATTCTGGCAAGTGACGGTATATTCCGCAGGAGACAAACCCAGACCCGGCCATCTGAATGAGGGGCTTCGCCAGAGCAGCAGAATGCAAGGGTTGGGGGGAGGAAAAGCGCTCTCTTCTCCATCTCCTCACACCCTATCCCCTAAGGGTTAACACCCCCTCCTACCCAAGCTCCATCTCCCTTTAATCACATCTGATACTAAGCGGCCCAGCAGGGAACAAAGGCCCCATTTAGAGAAATGGGGCCGAGAAAGTGACCCCCGCACTCTGGGGTGGCTGCCTGGATGCCAGCACAAAGGCGGCATTTCAGAGCTGAAATTTCAGCACCCAACTTGATTAAAGGATTCCAAAGGCTTGGAGGAGGGTGGCCGGGGTGCGAAGTCTATGACTCCCAGAATTAACCCTCATCCAGAGCAGCAAGCACCCCTCCTACTCCTGTGGCCACTCATCCTTCCCACCCTGACCAGGGTGCCCACACATGCGGAGTGCAATGCCTCCTTGGAGTTACAGTGGACCAGAGGTCAGGCTAGACTACTCAGAAGCCCGTCTTCCTTCTAACTATGCCAGTGTCCATGACTGTCTTTTCTAAAAAAAAAATTGTTAGACAAGGTCTCATATAGGCCAAGCTGACTTTGAACTCACTGTGTGAGGCTCCTGCCTCCGCCTCCACCTCCATAGTACTGAGATTATACTTATGCCCCACCATCCCCAGCTGCACACACCTCTGCCACAGGATGTGAAAGGAAGCGGGATGCACAAAAGTGAGCCCATCGCCAAGTGAGGCAGGAGAGGAACTCCAACTCAGGCTGAACCCAAGGGCACAGCATCCCAGCTCAGGTCTGAGAAGCAGAGGGCACAAGGAGGCAGGCCAGAGAGAGGGCCATGGAGGGCACTGTGCGGCACTGGCCGGGGCCGGACAGGTGCTTGGTCCTTGTTCCAATTGCTGATTTGTCCAACAGGGCTCTGCTGGGGATCACTGCACCCCCACACTTCCTGCTAGGGCACCACTCCTGAAAGGGGATCTGAGTCCTTGATAAGAGCTCGAGGCAGGTCCCCAGGAACAATGGCTGGCTTGATGAGACCTGCTCTGTGATACTCCTGAGAAGGGAGAAGCCCCTGCAGCCAGTCCCCACTGGAAAGGAAATTGGGGGTTTCCATGGCAACCAGCTCCCTGGGCACAAAGACTCATCTGTCTGCTGAGAAGGCAGCTGAGGTGTCTCCCTGCAGCAGCTTTTGCTCTGGTGCGAGGGGAGATAGAGGGAGGGATGGGGGGGACTCATGGGACCAAGGGCCTTGGTGCTTCCGAACAGCTAACAGTCACTGTGAGGGCCACCTGGATGTGGCCCACTCCCTGCAGCAGGTCAGGAACAAGGAAGCAGCAGGTGGCGGCACTGTGGACAGCAGGCACAGAGAGAGGGACGGGAGGGTGCAGTTTATTATTTACATGTCTAAAGTGGGCACAGAAATGGCGCCCAGGCACAGTCCAAGAGCTCTGCTCAGTCGGTGATGATGAGCTCGTCCACACCCCAATCTTCATAGCTTCCATCTGGCAGGTAACGGCGAATGATGATTGGGATCTTCCGGGCCCTGTTGTGGGGAGAAGTCACAGGACATGAGGGCTGGTGCCCGGGCTCTGCAGCAGAGAACACAGTGTCACATCAATGCCCTCCCTCCACTCCTGGGAGCCCGACTACGAATGAGTCAGAGATCTCCAAAGACCAAACCATCTGCCCCAGGCAGAGAGGCCTGAGAGCTGCATGCTGGGCTCTGGAGGAAGCGACCACTGTCTGAGGGACTTACTTGAGTTCCTTCATGGCGATGAGCAAAGGGTCTGTCTCCCCTTCCAGCTCCACCATCACGGGGGCACACATCCTGCAGGGACAGGAGACAAGGCTCAGAGGTCACTATGGTATCCTGATCCTCATCTAGCAAGGTCCCCTAGGCAGGCAGCTGTGGTGGCAGTGGTGTCTGGAGCAGGCCGGCAGACTGGATTTAAATTCTGCCTCCAAGGACAAGCCCTAGATTTCTCTCCATATCCCAACAGCCTCATTTAAGATGAAGACGGTCGGCATTCCCTGCCTCACGAGAAAAATGATCCCAAAAAACTAAAGACTCCATGCCACTCACTGTTCTCGTCTTGATAGTCTTTAATTCCTTTGACGGCTCTGATTTCTGACCTATGAGGAAACTTAGGTACGGAAAGGTGAGTGACCTGCTCAGGGTCACACAGGCAGAGTGGCAGAGCCACTATTTGTCCCTAACCACTGAGCTACGCTGTGTCCATGGAACAGACTAAAGTCATCTAAATGGAATGCTGCACCAGAAAAGGCCCTTCATTCTCCACACCGGTCCAACCCCACAAGCCCTTCACAGCAACACCCCAGAAGGGCCACACTCTTCCAGCCTGGGCCCCTCTCCAGCCCTCATTCAAGCTGCCATAACGAACTTCTACGCCTCGCCTGTGTTACGGTTCTTAAGTGTCCCCTTATGCTCTTAGGTTAGCATGATGCCGGTACTGGAGGGGGCCTTCGGAAGGCATGAGGGTGGGACCACTGAGGGTCTAAGTGGCTTTAGAAGAGGGGGAAGAGAAATCCAAGCCGGCAGGGTTGCTCGGTCTCACCAGGTGACATTCTGCCATGTTCGTGGACCCTCCAACCTCCACAACAGTAAGCCAGACGTACTGAGGCAGGAACCTGCCTCAAGTACTTGTCACAGCCCCAGAAAACAAGCTCAGGCGCCTGCACATCACTTCTCCTCTGAGTCCCTCTCTCCACAAGCCTGAGAGAGGCTCAGATGTCCCCACTCTGGAAATGACTGTCTTCCATGCCCCCTTAGTTTACATGTGCCTTTCGTGGCACCAAAGCCACTAGACGACTGCCCACAGCAGACCGAGCTTCTAGTGGCCTAGGACCACACATGGCCACCGTAAGGGTCCAGACCCCAGACAATTCTTGGTCCAAGCAAAGGCTCCAACAAGGAGATATCAACTCCAGGTCCATCTCCTAAGAAAGATACCTCCGATTACCCTGCTTACACTAATAAATTCGGGGTTACTAAGAAGCACACCAAATCTAGGGCTCACACCTTCTCCAGACCATCTGGACAGATTTTTTTGTCCTTTTGTTTTTCTTTCTTTCTTTCTTTCTTTTTGAGACAGGGTTTCTCTGTACAGCCTTGGCTGTCCTGGAACTTGCTCTGTAGAACTTGCTCTTGAACTCAGAGATCTGCCTGCCTCTGCCTCTTAAGTGCTGGGATTAAAGGCGTGCGCCACCATGCTCTGCTTTTTTAAATGGGTATTTTGCCTGCATGTAGGCCCATGCCTTCAAAGAGCATCCTGGAACTGGAGGGACAGACGGTTGAGAGCCACCATGTGGGTGGTGGGAATCAAACTTGTGTCCTCTGCAAGAGCAGCAAGTGCTCTTAATTGCTAAGCTGTCTCTCCAGCCCTGGGACAGAATTTCTCAGGAAGGTTTCTAAGGACCATACCTTCAGAGCTGCTGGGGGATTTCGGGGACCAACCAGTTTGAGAGCAGCACTGACTAGTTTATTACTAAATATTCTGATCTCTGCTATTCTCAAAAGCCTGAAATTCTCCCAGGGGCAGAAACCAAATGCCTTCCCTGAATAACAAAATGTCCCCAAAACTTGGGGTGTAGCTCAGCAGAAGAACATGTAAGGCCCTGGGTTTAGTCTCTAACACCAGACATAAGAGGAGTGACTGGCTTTCGTTCATCAGTGCCCCATGGACATGCAAAGTGCAAGTGTGGGCTTCTAAGGCTTGGGCTGCAGCCACCACCAATACACAAGAAACTCACCCAGTTAGCAAGGTGAGCAACATCGGCCACCAGGTGGTGCTAGTGGACCAGACTAAACCCAACCGGAAGCAACCAGAGAAGCGATTTCCTTTAGCACCTGAGCAGAGGCCCTGCCCAGTGCGGGGCACAGGACAGGCAGAGCGCCACCAGAGGGCATGAGGGCCCTCAGGGGAAGGAGCACTGAAGCCTGGACCATGCTGGAGCCCTCTCACTCCCACAGAAAACGCTGACAGTGGGTTGTCCTGGATGGGGGCTTGTCTAGACACGTCACATCCTGTGAATGCTCCACACTGGTTTATCAGACACGTGCCAGTTTGAACCTGTCCCTGTGGGGTCTTCTGACGTCTCTTACTAATTTTATTTAACTACTTAATTTCTTTCTTAAAGTTTTTTTTTTTAATTATTTGTATTTGTGTCTATGCTGGGGTATGTGCAGGAGGTGCCTCTGGAGGCCAGTGTCAGATCCCCCGGGAGCTGAACGTACAGGTGGCTATGGCTCAGTTCCCGGGCAAAAGCAGTGTGTGCTCTTAACTTCTCTCCAGCCCTTTCAATCAAAAATTCACTTTATTTATTTGGTGTGTGGAGAGCTAAATTTTTATCTTTACGTACATGCTTCTGTGTTTACGTAGCAATGCCACGCATGGACGTCCACGGAGGCCAGAGGAGGGCATCAAGTGCTCTTAACCTATGAACCACTTCTGTATCTTGTGTGTTCACAGAAGTCCGGGCTTTAGTGCTCCTTCTCCTGAGGGATCCCATGCCCTCTGGTGATGCGCTGCCCGTAGTTAACGGACAGCAAGGCTGGATCATGCGGACTCAGCATTGGGTCAGAACCACTCAGACTGTACTTTGTGTGTTCAGATCTGTGCACGTGTGTGATCATATGCCAGAGCAGGACGGAATCAAATCAGTTCTCTCCTTCTACCCTGCAGGTCCTGAGATCGGGTAGTCAGGCTTGGTGGCAGGCATCTGTACCAGCTAAGCCATCTTGCTGGCCCCCTCTAGTGGCATCTCTGCCATCACTGTACTGAAAGCTTGCCACCTCAAGCTGCACCCACCCACACTATTTTTAGCACCAGGGTATTAAGATCAATCCACGTGAGTCTATTAAGATATAAATTGATGGGGGGGGGGGCGTATGCCTTTAATCCTAGCACTCGGGAGGCAGAGCCAGGCGGATCTCTGTGAGTTCGAGGCCAGCCTGGTCTACAAAGTGAGTTCCAGGAAAGGCGCAAAGCTACACAGAGAAACCCTGTCTTGGGGGGGGGGGTATATAAATTGAGGAAATATACTCCCGAATACAGAATGGAGTAGACAGCTGAAGCCATCCTCTGATCTGACTGGGAGCAAATCCACCTCGCAGGCAGGAACAGGGAGAAGGGGCATGTGACCCCTCTCCTCCTTTTAAGAGGTCATGTACGAAGGCAGGAAATACCACCTCCTTCAGGCCTTACAGTCCCAGGTCATGGGCGGAGCAAATACCAGGGATATGGGCAAAACCACCATCTTTCATCCACCACCCTGAGGATTCTAGTCCCTCCACGAGGCTGCCCTGCCTTTCTGAACCCTTTGGAAAGCATTATCCACCCCTGCCTTGACTTCAGGCTCTCTGTGCTCTGGTCCAGCTCTCTCATCAGATCTCTGGCAAGCTGCGGACAACCTCTTTAATCCCTCTGCATCCTCAACAGGTGCAGCGCCACACCTCAGTGGCGAGCACTGCTGGGTCTGCATGACTATGAAGGCTTTCTGCTAACGGGCCTTGTTTTTTTTTTTTTTTAAAGATTTATTTATTATGTATACAGTGTTCTGCCTGAATGTATGCCTGCAAGCCAGAAGAGGGCACCAGATCTCATTATAGGTGGTTGCTGGAAATTGAACTCAGGATCTCTGGAAGAGCAGCCAATGCTCTTAACCGCTGACCCATCTCCAGCCCCTAATGGACAAGCCTCCCAGGACGCTCAGCAAACTGGCAATGTCCTGTACCTGCGCTATCCCTGTGCTGTGGGCCGCAGAGACGCTCCTGACCCCTGGGATGTGTCTAGTATTTCTTGGGGGGAGGGGTGGGGAGGCTTGATTTTGTTTTCATTTGTTTGGATAGGTTTGGGCTTTTTGTTATTGTTTTTAAGATGGTGTCTCACTGTGTAACCCTGGCTGTCCTGGAACTCACTCTGTAGACCAGACTGGCCTCAGAAGTCACAGAGATCCACACGCCTCTGCCTCCTGAGTACTAGGATTAAAGACATGTGCTACCTCACAGGGCCAATTTTTTTTTCCCCCCAAGACAGGGTTTCTCTGTGTAACAGCCCTGGCTGTCCTGGAACTCACTTTATAGACCAGGCTGGCCTTAAACTCACAGAGATCCGCCTGCCTCTGCCTCCGAAGTGCTGGGACTAAAGGCGTGCACCACCACTGCCTGGCTCAATTTTTTTTTTTAAGTTTAAGTTCCCTTTAATTTTTCCAAGGTGTTTTTTCTTCTGTATTTACATAGGCTTTGGTGGAGGTCACGGTGCAGCACCAGCAGGTCTAAATCGTGGTGGGGGTGTTCCGTCCTTCCAGGCTTCACGGGATCGATTCCTGACTACCTTGCTATGACTGGCACAGCCCACGCAGTGATGCTGCCTGGCACAGAGCTTGGGAAGCAGGGAAGTGTCGAAGACCTTGCTTCGGATGTGTCCCTGACAGCAGCAGACTCTACAGTGTTCTGAATGACCAACTTCTTTGTTTGTTTCGAGACAGGGTTTCTCTGTGTAGTTTTGGTGCCTGTCCTGGATCTCGCTCTGTAGACCAGGCTGGCCTCGAACTCAGAGATCCACCTGCCTCTGCCTCTGCCTCCCGGGTGCTGGGACTAAAGGTGTGCACCACCACCACCACCACCACCGCCGGCTTTCATGGCCTGTTTTTTACATGACATCACAGGCCCCCTGAGCCCAGCACAGTGCCTGGCACACAGGGCCGGGCAGGATCAGCAGGCTGGGGCTCTCTGCGGCCCAGCTGACAGAGAAGACGCAGAGAGGCAACACTTACGCGATCTGGAGCGCGCGGGTGCCCAGCACACGGGCTCGCTCGTACTTGGTCATGTAAGGAGTGGTGATGCGCTTCTGGTTGGCCTGCGGTCGCTCACCAGAGGGGAGGATCTCAACGTTCTCCTGACCTTCCTGGACCAAGAAGACAAAGAGGGGAGAGCTCAGGCAAGCTCTGGGCCAGGGAGGAAGATGAAGACATTGGCACTCGCCACCACCATCCACGCTTCCTGGATGTCGAGACCACACAACCACTCACTAACATCCATTCCTCATAACCTGGGGAGGCAGGGACCGTGGTCCCTATCCCAGGGCTTCCAGAGCCAGCCAACCTGACCAACGTCTCCAAGCTGGCAGAGAGGACTGTGCTCAGGACTCTAGGGCCAGCTGCCCTGTACGTGACGAGCACAACCTCAACAGGAAGTTGCACAAACACCAGATCTTTCACAGACGGCAACTGAGTCAGTGGGTCGAGTGACTGCACAGGGTGAGGAGAAAGAGTCACACCCATACTGAGCAACAACCCTCTACACATCTACACATCTGGTCAGTAGAGATGAGAGATGGAGGACACATGGATCTCGGGTTCCAGCCTCTGCAATGCACGCACGCACGCGCGCGCGCGCGCACACACACACACACACACACACACACACACGTAATAATCTGGCCAGAGCCGGGTGGATCTCTGTGAGTTCAAGGCCAGCCTGGTCTACAAAGTGAGATCCAGGACAGGCACCAAAACTACACGGAGAAACCCTGTCTTGAAAAACAAAACAAAACAACAACAACAACAATAATAATAAAATAAAAATTGTTTGCTGAGTGCTTACACTCAGCAACAGTATTTTAAGTGTTTGGGATAGAGTAGTGAATAAGAGACAAAGCTATTTCTACCTCGGCCCACGCCTTTAATCATAGCACTCAGGTGGCAGAGGAAGGCTGATTTCTGTGAGCTAGAGGTCAGCCTGGTTTAAATAGTCAGAGTTCCAGGGCTATAAACTAAGAACAAGTCTAAAAAAACCCATACATAATAAGATACAACAATCCCAAGACCTAGCTGAGTGCACCTGTGGGAGACACGTTCCTGGAAAAGGAACGGCAACACCTTTCGGCAACCGTCACCCATCCCACTGTCCAGCATTCGGGCTGCAGTGTAGGGGGCTGAGGGTGGCTACTGACCTCCTCGGCATTTTCCAAGTCATCTAGTCCTTCGTCCTCCTCCACATCGTCAAAGTCATCGCCATCGAAACTAAGCCAGAAGAAACTAGTGGTTAGAATAGCACCTGCCAGAATGAGGGACGCACCGTGGTGTCTCGGCTGTGATGCAGGAGGGACGGCCAATCTCAATGAAGGGATCAAACTCTACCTCACTTTATGCCTTCAATTTGTCCCATCTGCCCCCAAACGACGCTAGGACACGTTCACCGCAGTTTCCCTCACGAGAACTACTTCAGTCAGCATGTAAACAAGTACTTTTCTGGTCTAGGGATTTTTTTTTTTAAGGTTTATCTACGTGGTTATGCGTGTGCCTGTGGAAGCCAGAGCGAGGGTGTCGAATCCCCTGAAGCTGGAGCTGTTCAACATGGTGCTGGAGCTGAGCTTTCACTCCCTGGGAAAGCAAGTGCTGGAGTTCACTAAGCCATCCCTCCAGATTTAGCCCTATTGGAAGGGAAAACTATAGATCTGTGAGTGTGATGGTACACTCCTGTAGTCCTGGCACGTGGACCACGGGAGTAGGAGACTCAGGATTTTAAGCGCAGCCTGGGCGACACAGTGAGATTCTGTCTCAAGAACAAAAACAAACAAAATTTACTTCAGGGCTGGAGGTGTAGCTCAAAACACATAACATGCATGAAATCCCTGGGCAATTCGATTCCCAGCACCAAAACAGTACCACCATCAACTCACCTCACCCTGAAAAAAACCACATTATTAAATTCTCCCTCCTGCTACAGCCTAATAATTCCATGTTCCCTTATGGTGGTGGTGGGGGATTAAGGGCCAGGTGACATTGTCATCCTCATGGCCTCCAGTTACCAGGCTTCTAAAAACATTTTTATTTGCCGGGGGCGGCGGTGGGCACGCCTTTAATCCCAGCACTCAGGAGGCAGAACCAGGCAGATCTCTGTGAGTTTGAGGCCAGCCTGGTCTACAGAGGGAGATCCTCTGACAGGCACCAAAACTAAAAAAAAAAAAAATTGTTATTTATCGTTAATGTGTGCATGAGATGTGTGTTCGTGCAGGCCCACATATACCACCAGGACAACCTTTCCCATTCTCTCCTTCTACCACAGGTTCCAGGGATCAAACCTGGGTTGTCAGGCTTGTACAGCAAGCTCCTTCAACCAAAATGTGTGAAGGAGCAGCCCAAACTCACTATCGCACTACCTGTGAGTCTTCTCTTCCCACGGTCATAATCTCCCCTCAGTAAGACTTCCGTCACCCCAGCTCTGCTCAGTGATTGCCTTTATTTTTGTTTTGTTTTGTTTTTAAGACAGGGTTTCTCTCTGTAGCCCTGGCTGTCCTGGAACTCGCTCTGTAGCCCAGGCTGGCCTCGAACTCACAGAGATCCACCTCCCCGAGTGCTGGCATTAAAGGTGTGCGCCACCACCAGCTTCACTGATGATCTTTTCATTGCTAAATCCTTTCCACTCATTCATCTAACAGCTAGCATACTCGGCTCCCCACTTCTGCTTCCCAGTCTGGGGGGCTCCTCCTCAGCCTTTTCTGGGCTCCCCTCTTTTCCCCAGTCACCCACTAGCCATCTCTTCTCCACTGGCAGTCACTACCCTGGTCAACACCCCCATCTCTGCTTCCACTGTATTTTCGCCTGTGGTTGGTTGGTTTGCTTGTTTTTGAGACAGTCTCACCCTGTACACTATGTAACTCAGGCTGGTCTGAAACTCACTGTGTAGCACAGACGGACTTTCTAGCTCACGACAATCCTCCTGCCTTAGCCTCCCCAGTGCTAGGATTACAGGCCTTAGATGCAGGCCCTCCCTGGGTAGGGTGGCTTTTTCTGGATCCGGGTGTTGCCTGCCAGTAAGCCTGTTACAGAAGCTGTGTCTGGGCCTCTAATCCGGTCATGGCAGCTGTGTGGTCAAGCTGGTTTGCCCGCCCCCCATATATGTATGTATGTGTACACCAGGGACCAGGCATGGTAGTTCATGCTTTAATCCCATCATTTGGAAGACAGAGGTAGATGGATCTGTAAATTCGAACCACCTGGTACACAGTGAGATTTGGTCTCCAAATAAATAAAAGAAAAATCTATCCTGAATCCGGTCGAGTCTGGCGGCTCATGCCAACACCTGGGAGGCTGAAGCAGGAGGACTGTGGCGAATTCAAAGCTAGCCTTAGCTACAGAGTGAACTCCCGGCCAGGGTGGGTTTCAGAGTGAGACCCTGCCTCAAACAACACTACTAAACTTGGTGTTCTCCAGAGTTCAGCCTCACTTCTGGCCACCTCCGTACAAGCCCGCGCCTGCGCCCAGCCTTCCAGGCCATTCTCTGGATTGCTTCCTCCTCCTCCCTGTTTCCACGACTACACGAACTACACCACCGGCATTCCCGTCCAGAAAGGGGGTGCCCGGAGGGCAAGGGCTGAACCCCGCACACTGTCCCCCATTGCACCGCGTGGTAGGAAGTTCTGAAGACTTCGCCCCACAGACCCAGTAGCTGGGCTAGCCTGTGCTCCAAGCGCCCGGCTCGCACCACGACCCCCTCCCCTCCGAGCCCGCGCTCACTTGTCCTCGTTGTCTGACATGATGCCTTCGCCGCACTGGCCGGTCCCGAGCTCAGACGAGCGAACCGCGCGCCTCAGGTTCCTCCGGGACTACGCGGGCTCTGCGCGCCTGCGCCGTGACCCAAAAGCAATCACTTCCGGGAGGCCGCCAAGGGCGAGGCGCAGATGCGCCTGCGTGGGGGCGTGTACGCTAGTTACCATAGTAACCCGATGCGCTAGGTGCGGGCACTGACACACTGGCATCCCCGAGGATCTCTTTGAGGAGGGCGCTGCCACGCTTAGGGTGAGCGCTCCGCCCGGGACCGTCGCGATGGGGACTGTGGTCACTGCGCTGTCCGGAGCCAAGGGTTCGGGCGCCAGCTTCTCAGACTCCCAGGGTGCTGGCGATGAGAGGTCCGGACTGCGACGCCAGACGAGGGCTGGTCATTGCTTCTCTCCCTCCTAGGGCCTTCCCATGGCTTCACAGGAGAGGGTGGACGCAGTGACCAAAGGAAACGGGTTCCGGCGCTGTCGTAAGCAGGTCGCTTACACGCCGGGGACCTGCGAGCTGCTCAGAGGTCAGTGCTTTTGGAGGAACAACGACAGAACGGTGCTGATTTCCTTTAAGAGACTGGGTTTCAGAAAGAATTCTGAAGAGAATTCGGGAGAATTTTGGGGTGGTTAGCTCATCTTTTACATTGCACTTTCAATGAAGCCTAACTCCTCCCCACCACAGTAAGACTCACAGTACCAAATCCACTTCCCTTCACTGGGCTTAGCACAAAATGTAGTCGGTCTTATAGGCGTTTAGTTCCCCAGCTATCACCTTCTTTTAAGATTTATTTATTTTTATTTTATGTGCATTGGTGTTTTGCCTGCATGTATGTCTGTAGGTGCGGGTGCTAGATCCTCTGGAACTGGAGTTACAGACAGATGTGAGCTGTCATGTGGTTGCTAGGAAATGAACCCAGGTCCTCTGGAAGAGCAGCCAGTGCTCTTAACCACTGAGGCATCTCTTTAGCACCCCAGCTATCACCTTCTAAATGGTGAATGCCACCAGGCAGAGAAAGTGCCTGTTTCTGCTCACAATTGTGGCTCCAGCCTCTGATGCATGAATGAACATAGATACATTCATTTATTCAACAACTTAAAAACCTAATATGTGATTCGGATATTGTCGTAGGTACTGGAAATGGTGTTATGGGGATTGCAAAAAAACAAACAAACCACCAAAAAACAATTCTTGCTCTCATAAGCTAATAGTACAGGAAGTTAACAAGAAAAAATTATAGAGCTGGAATGTAGCTCAGTAATATAATATATGCTAGGCATACATGAAGCCTGAATTTCAATCCCAACACAACACACACACACAAAAGTGTGTTACATTTGGAGAGATGGCTCAGTGGTTAAGAATGCGTACTGCTCTTCAAGAAGATGCGAGTTCAGTCGCCAGCACCCATGTTAGCCACTCACCAAAATAGTGTCTGTGTGTGTGTCTGTGTGTGTGTCTGTGTGTGTCTGTCTGTCTGTCTATTTTAGGCAGATATAATGATATGCAAGCTTGCTGCTTGAGAGGATTGCCTGAGCCCAAAAAAGCTGGCCTGGATAATTAGTAATACCCTGTCTTTAAAATAAAATAAAAAAATAAAATAAAATAAAATATAAAATAAAATAAAAGGGTGTAGAGATAGCTCAGAGATTAGAAGCACTTGCTGCTATTCTGGAGGACCCAAATTCAATCCCAACAACCATGTCAGGTGTCTCAAAACAACCTATAACTCTAGCTTCAGGAGATTCAGTGCCTTTTGCTGGCCTCCACAGGCACCCATACACACACAGGCATACTCATACACACAAACACTTAAAGCCAAGTGGTGGTGGTGCACACCTTTAATCCCAGCACTCAGGAAGCCGAGGCAGGTAGGTCTCTGAGTTTGAAGCCAGCCTGGCCTACAGATGGAGTTCCAAGATAGCCAAGGCTACCCTGTCTTGAAATAAATAAATAAATAAATTAATTAATAAAACCTTTTTAAAAAACTTTTTAAAAGCCATATATAGTGGCTCATGACTTTAATCCCAGTACTCTGGAGGCAGAGGTGGGTGGATCTCTGTGAGTTTGAGGCCTGCCCTATGAACATACCGTGTTTCAGAACAGTTAGGCTACATGGTAAGACCCTCTCTATAAATAAATAGAAAGATAGACTAGTGAACAGATAAATAGAAGAAGAGGAAAAATCCTAGAGTGTCATGTGCTCTAGAGAAAATGGAGTGGACAGAAGAGCATGAGAGCTCAGTTCATTTGGGAGGAAATGCTGCAGTGTGCTGCTGAGACTGGAGAGATGAGGGGGTCCGCTGCAGCTGGGGGGGGG
>CABHPP010104935.1:2187-18721 GCA_902168425.1 Peromyscus attwateri
CTCTCTCTCTCTCTCTCTCTCTCTCTCTCTCTCTCTCTCTCTCTCTCGGTGTGTCAAGCCAGAGTTTCTCTGTGTAGCCCTGGCTGTCGGGGAACTCATTTTGTAGACCAGGCTGGCCTCGAATTCAGAGGACTGCCTGTCCCTGCCTCCAGAGTGCTGGGATTAAAGGGCTGAACCACCACTGCCCAACTTTATCTCCGTAACTTTTCAATGACAGATTCCCCGAGGCTGGATTTACCCCCACAACAGCCAGCAGCTGCCAATGGCCCCTTCCTCCAGCGGCAGCCAGCAGCTGTCACGGCAGGGCAGCAGTCTCCCAGCTCCATCATCTGAGCCTCTAAGCCCAGCTCTGGAGCCCGCTCTCTTTGCTTCAGGTTCCTTCTCAGGCCTGGAGTTCCTGCCCACCTCACCCCCTTTCTGCTCTTGGTCCTTCTTTCCCTTTCTGCCCATCTCCTGCAGCTCAGAGTCACCGCTGCCCGTTCCATCATCTTGCTGGCTAGCTGGCCATCTGCACTGCCCTTCCAGCTGGCCTAGGCACTGCCCTGCCGTGACCTCCCGTCCTTGCTCTGGAAGCAAGGCCTCACGGCAGTGTTAGGGATTCCTGAGACACACAGGTAGGTTTAATCCCAACATTTCCTGTCCTAGACCCCCAGCATCCCTTCCCTCACCACAGCGGTCTGGGACCTAAAATCCCCTTGAACCTGTCCTCTGATGTCACTTCCTCCTTCCCTCCTCACAGCCAAGCCAGACCATCACCAGGCTGCTGTTTTCCTGTGGGCAGACACCTGCTTCGAAGCTGGAGGTTTATCTGGAGAGAGAAGCCTCCATCCTGGTTCTCAGGAAGGCATGCACCTCAAGATCCAGGCTAGTCCCAGCGCTGCCCTCTTACCATGGTCCTCTCCACCTCTTCCAAGGCCAGCCCAGCTTGGACAGACCCCTCCATCCATCCCGCCTCCAGCCTCTGTGTTCTCTGTGCTTAACAAGCAGCTCAGCCTTCCAGATTGATGAGCACATGTTCACAGTGCCCGTCTCCTCTTGGAGTTACCACACACACACACACACCACACACACACACACACACACACACACACACACACACACACACAGCTTGTGATATGAGCAGTGTGCCTACTGGAACAGGTGGCATCCCTGCTCAGAACTAGCAACAAATCCAGAAGTAAATCTTGAGCAAAGGCTGAGCTGCTTTGAGCTACAGAGCCTAGATAAGGGGAGGAAGTGCAGCCAGTCAGCTCCCTACCCAGGGTAAGACCACTACTAGGTCCCCATGAGGAGGTGTGGTCTTTGTGGAAGCAGTCCCCTGGTCACAAAGATACTCCCCACCTCCACCTCCTATACTGGAAAAATGTTTAATCATCCTTTTAAGATGGCCTGGATGTCACATCTTTCAGGAAGTCCTCCACCAATACCCCCTGTCAATCTTGAGTTCCCTGACCTCCTGGGCTCCGCTAGTAGCTCAAGACACACACTGCTGGTCACAATGCTGTCTCTCTACCCTCCAGTCCTGAGAACGCCTTCGGAAGGGACACACATACCCAAAGGGGTATTTATCTATTTGTCATGCTAGTCTAGCTTCAACATGCACACAGGAGATGCCTAATAAATATTTGATGGGCGAATATTTGATGGGTGAAAGTTTGGGGGCAGGGAGTAGAGTGGGGTAGAGAACAACACCACACAAAGTGGCCACTCACATGCTGTTCTGCGATGTCTCCCACGGGCTATACCGGCTTTCCTTTGTCGTCCCATGTGCTGGGTTCCCTCCAGGCTCCTCATGGAAGTGGCAGAAGGGATCGAGGCAAGATGGGAGGAGACAAGGGGGTGAAAGGGAATGAGCACACTGTCAGTCATCCCAAAGTCAGCCGGCTCAAATGGAAGGCTCTACCCAGCGCAAGGACATGGCTGCTGCTACCCAACTTCAGAGATCTGATGCTCCAGCTTGGGAGCCACAGGGGCCAGCTATGAGGCAGACGATGGGGTCCTGGGCTGGGCCATTCTGAGTTGGCCGAGTGATTTGGCAAAGAGCTGTCAGTTGTCACTCATGGAACTGTGTGATCCTGGACAAAACTATGTTCTCTGGGTTTGTTTTCTCACAGACAAGGCTTAGTCCACCCGTCCTTCGAGGTTCGGGACAGCTGACATGGGTGCTAAGCATGGAAGGCCTAGATGTGGTCAGTCATCTTTTCCACGGGAGCAGCTCCTGAGCAAATTAGGACTCAGCAAACCCTAGCTGAGGACCACCAAGGCTGGGAGCGGACAGGGAAGTCTTTGGAAGGGATGAAGTAGGGATTAACACACAGTGAAAGAAAGAGAATCTAATTCTGCAAGGCCATTTAGTTCTTATCAAGTCTCACCCATCCAAAGAAAATTCTAGAATTTCTGGAGAGCTCAGAAATGGTAGCAAAAGGCTTGGAGAAGCCGGCTGGATCCCCCCTGGTGACTGCTGCTCTTCCTGAGGAACCAGGTTCCATTCCCAGTGCCCATATCGGATGGCTTATAACTGTGTATAACACCAGCTCCAGGGGCTCTAACACACCCTTCTGGCCTCTGAGGGAACACACACACACACACACACACACACACACACACACACACACACACAGAGGTATGCACACACATGTGCGGCATACACCCCACACAGAAACACGTACATACATATAAATAAAAAATAAGCCTTAACAAAAAGGAAATCAGCCAGCAGGTGGTGGTGCACGCCTTTAATCCCAGCACTAAGGAGGCAGAGGCAGGCGAATCTCTGTGAGTTCAAGGCCAGCCTGGTCTATAGAGCGAGTTCCAGAATAGCCAAGGCTACACAGAGAAACCCTGTCTCAAAAAAACCAGAAAAAAAGAAAAGAGAAGAAAAGAAATCAAAGCAGAGAGACAGCCATTACCCTCATACTTCTGACCTTTCAAACAGCTATGTGACTTTGGACAGAGGCTGTAATCTCTTTGGCCATCCATTGGGCACAATGATACTAGTCATACTGTGTGAAGACAGCAGATGACTACTTGACCTCACTGTCCTTTCAAGCACTGAAATCCTCCAACTTCCCATGTGCTCCCCCTCACATCTCTGGGTAACAGGAACCCAAGTTCTGTCTGTATCCCAGCCATCTGGTCCCCATGTGCAGAGCAGACCACACAAGGGCATTGAGTGAGGCTAGAGTTAGAATTCTGAGAGGCTAGCTGAGTAATAAAATCCAATGTCCACCTTGGCCCTAAGGGTCACTTGACAAAATGAAGGGGAGGTCAGGGGAGATGGAACAGGGATCGTGAGTGAGAGTTCTTGGTGGACTGTTCAAGGCTGGCCCAGGCCCTTGCCAACAGGCCTGTAACCACACCACGGCAAGAAGACTCCATTAGCAATCGGTGTAGTTCCACAGGCAGAGGGCATACAGAGCCTTCTCCTAATCCCTCTAGGTCTACCCACAGCTGGTCCAGGACCTCATTAAATATCTCCTATGGCTCTGAAACGACTCTTCATTCAGCAGAGAAATTTGATCTCCTGACGGTTAATGTCTTTCAAGAGCTGTAAGAGCCACCACTAATGCCAGGCCCTCTAGCATGCCAAAGCAAGATGCCCGGCAGCAGTGTGGCTCCAACCCAAGCCTCCTGGGAGGTGGCTTTCTCAGGACAGAGTTCTGAAGCCACCATGAGGCGGGCAGGGCTACACTAGAATGGAGCTAGGTGGTTCTGCTTCTGTCCAAGAAGGTAGAAGAGGGGACAAATACGTCCCCCATCGCCAGTGCTGCCAGGCCCAAGAATCCTTGGCTTCCTACAAGCTGCAGACCTTCCCAGCAAGAGCAGGTCTCATCCCCAGAGCTCCACAGAGCTGGGGGTGTGAGGCTTTGAGGAGGCTGATCACCCCCAAAATAGATTTGTGTTTTTCACAACTTTTTTTTAATGAGCCACTGGCATCTCTTGCAGCATGGGAAAAAAATAGCCTCAACTGTTAACAAATAAAGATTATAAAAAGCCCCAACTGTTCCCCATGGGTGTCTATGGGGCTGCAGGGAGTGAGGTGAGGGAGATGTGCAATCCAGAGCCTGGGTCTCTTCCCTCTGACCTGTCCCCCTCCCCTTGAGCTGTCAGAAAGCAGGGGACATTTGCCCCTTCAGAAGTGTCCACTGTGAGCATATGTTCTTACTTCCTGCTTCCAAAGGCACAGGGCAGCTTAATGCAGAGCATGTTGTAGCCAGGCTGGTTTCCGTGAAGCTGGAGGGCAGTTTGTGCAGCCCATACTTGGAAGGCTCCTTCTTGCTAAGGTCAACTTAGCCTGCAATTGAATCCCCTGGGTGTTGCTGGATGTCAGGGAGCAGCCTGAGTTGGAGGCTGCAGCTGCAGCTGCTTTTGACCCTGTTTGTAGCATCGCTGGGGGCTACCCAGGAAGGGATGCAGTCCTCACTTATGTCCTGAGTCTCCCTGGAGAGCTCCAGGCTAAATCCTATAGAGCCTTTTAATGTCTTTGCCCCAAACCCTGGGAGCCTTCTTGGTACCTAGACCTCTAAAGATGAAGAAAGGGAATGATGTAAATGCCCTGGCCCTGAGTTAGAAACAGGGCTCCTGTCCCTGCAGAGGCCTCAGGAAAAAAAAAATGGAGTGGTTGACTTGGGGGACTCTTGTGGGGCCCTTGGCTCTGATCTTTGACAGGAGAATAAAGGTACCTTAAGCTCTGAGGAGCCCCCTCTTCTCCACAAAGTCTAGGATTCATTCAGACCCACTCCACCCACCTTCACAGGCTCAGCTCTCTCTTTTCTCCTTCTTGTTTGTCTCCCTTTTTCCTCCCTCTCCCTTTTCCCACCTCCTGGTCTAAGATTCTGCAAAAATAAATGCACGTGGCTCACCTTAGATAGCTTACAACATGAGTAGGCAGGTGACTAGCCAGGACACCAGGGTCCCTAAGGGGTGCTATTCAACCCTGAGGGTGGGATGAGGGACTGCTGATGAGAAGTTTCTTGAGATAGCTACGGTAATGGGTAATGAGAAACCCAAAGGACAGCTGTAGCATCCCTGACCTCCTCAGGATCCCCACTCTTCCCAGGGTATGATTTCAAGTGGTTAAAAACTGTAGAGATTGCTGAGAGGCCACTTTGACTTGCCACAGACAAAGTTTGCTCTGCATGGTGTGGTCATGGCTGGCTTCAGCACCCTCACACCAGGGAGTGAGAGGAGCCAAGCCACAGGAAGGCTGACTCAATCGCAATTTGCACATGAGAAAGGAAAAGGAGCTGGTGCTCTGAGTTAAGAACTTTCCATGGGACTGACAGGACACAGAGTGCATAGGGCAGGTGCCCAAGCAGAGGAGTAGGAATGTGGGCTGCTGCCAGGCTGACCACTGGAAACACATGTCCCAACTTTGGCTGTCTGGGGGTTACTACATGCTCTGGAAAAATCACTGTTGGTCACAGACTAACCCTCCTGCTACTGGGAGTGCCGGTAGGGAGTTCTCCAGGAGCCTGAGCTATTGGTGGAAGTTCAGGACTAGAGGCAGCCCCAAAAGGAGCTTGGAGCAGAGGTTGCTCTGTCATACTGTCCCTGCAGGGAGCCTTGAAGTCCTAGCTCGGGTCACTCAGATGCAGACCTAAGGACCAGAGAAGCAGGTGCATTGAGATTTGGGGTCCCAGGTCCAGCTTGGGTGTTCTGGACATAAGCTGCCTCCAGTGAAAGGAAGTGATGTTTCAGGCAGAGGCAGCGTACAGGCACAAACCATCCTGCAGGACCAAGATGGTGAGCAGCCTGTGCAACCCAGGCCACACTGCCTAGCTGAGACTTAGCTTTCTCCGCAAATAATAAGGCTTGTTTGCTCACTTATCCCCGTCATTAGCCTCTTTCTCTCATTCATCAAATACATGCTAAGCTCCTTCTGGTGCCTGGTGCTGCCCTAGAGGTCACAGAGATTATGAGGTGGCAAGGATGCCAGCGGTCCAGGTCACCAAGGGACTTAGATTTGAGAACAATCACTGCTTATTCCGTGTTTGTAATCTATGTGCCCAGTATTGTGTTCTATGAGCTATCTTACTTCAAATTTAAAAATCCTGTAAGAAAAGTCATCGTTATCATTGCCACCATCATTATCTTCCTTCTTCTCCTCCCCATTGGCCAAAGAGGAAATGGAAATAGAAGCTTCCAGAAGGGATAAGCTTTTCCAGGATCACAGAGACGGTGTAGTCAAGCATAAAGATTCCCACCAGGCTGAGGAGCTAGGCAAGACGCAAATGGACTGGGGTAGGTTCCTAGGGAGGGGAGTAGACGTGTGGGCTGCTGCCAGACTGTTGAGTGTAAGCACAGCCCAGCTTCTACTGTCTGGGGCTTGCCACATGCGATGCATGTTCATGCTCTGAACCTTTCAGATGGCCCCTTTCCAGTCTTGTCTCTGTCTCCTTATAGGGGGCGGGGGGGGGGGGCTTCAGCTTCTTGTCTGGTACTAGGTAGATAGCTGACCTCCCAACCACACACACATCCACCCTCCGTTTTTGGAATTCTGAAGTGCGATATTATCATGTAGCTTTGTGAAATCAGAGATTCGGGCTCTGCTAGCCTGGGGATGTCTTCCAGAAGTCTCTGGGTGGGGCTGGAGCCCATCTATTTCCTTACACAGAGTCCATACTATAAGAAGATATTTGTCCATCAAGGCTGGAGTTTTAACTCAGTGTACACTTGGCCAAGTGTTCACTGGTTGGTCTTAACATTACAGGTGAGAAAGTATGGCCTGGAGGTAGGGTGAGGGCAACAAGATAGTAAATTCTGGAATTTAGTGCCTGGGGCCAAAGTGAATGTGAACAGGGTCTGATCATTAAATGGCCACTTCAGAGAAGCCTTCTTAGTCACCTAGATTTGAGCAAGGCCTGTCTGTGCCCCTTGCTACCTTAGCCCATGTCTGAGGTAGCCCATGTCTCAATTAAGACTGCCTAGTTGGGATACTTGCAAGCCCCAAAAAGCCTCAGGCTCAGGCCCTATCCCAGTCCTGTCCCTGATTGAAACTGAAGGAGCCTCTCACTCAGCTAGCTACTTCTTTGCAAGGGACTAACCCCAAGTTTGAGCAGAAATGAGACTGTTTACTGACAGCCTCCGAGCCCCTGGTCATCTGGGAATGGAAAGAGAAACAAAATGGACACATTGGGGATAGGAAAGGGGGAGAGAATGGGAATTGGAGCTATTGATCTATTTCTTTGGGGGCCCACATATTCTATTGCCTAAAGGATTGAGAGTCCCCAAAACGTGAAGGGTCATCCAGGGCTCAGGGTCCAGAAGATCGAAGCTATCCCAAAGGCTGGAGACACTAACAGAGGAGAGACTTTCCTGGAGCACGTGAGGCATAGGCAGGGGCCCTAACAACTTGGAGAAGCAGGAGATCGGGTCACTGTGAAGGCCAAGGTGGCCCCAACATCACCAATTGTCACCGTGGCCTATCCTGACCTGACGTCTTTCAGGAATAAGAATTCAGTGGTCTGGGAAGTGGGAAGTGGGGGAGGAGATGGTGTCTGCTTGTCCCACCCCTTGCTTATCTCCCCTCCCGACCTGGCTGGGGTCCCAAGGGAAGAATGGAGCCCAGGTTTGCACTGGCCCAGGGCTACTAACATCCTTCCCCTCGATACACCCCCAGCAGGCCCAAGTCCTTTGTCTCCTATTCCAAAGCTGGCTGCCACAGGCAGCTGCTGGGGCACAGTCCAGGGGATGCTACAGGTTGACAGATCAAGCACCAGGTTCCTCAGCCACCCACTCTTCTCCTATCTTCACATGTCACCCTTCTTAAGAGACCCAGCACTGTGAGCTACATGAAGTGGCAAGGAGTGGCCAGAGCAGGCTAGAGTGAGAGAACCCTTTCTTTCTTTCCAGTACAGAACCCTGTGCCAAGAGGGCTGCACTTACCTGCTGTGTCTCCCTTCTTAGGGGCCCAGCTGGCCTGTCACTGTTCCTTGTCTGTAGACAGTGGTGGACTGGGCCAGGTTGTTGAGAAGGGAGGTGTAGAGAAACAGCAGACCCACTGGATGTTAAGGCTGAGATCCAAATCCTAGTCTACGGGAAAGCAGGTAAGTGCTCCGGTAACCAGGAGGCTGGCCTCCTGCTCTGAAACCCCCACCCCTCCCCACCCCACCCCACCCCACCCCACCTCACCCCATCCCACCCCTGCCCCTAGGTCCGCAGAGAGCCCAGGTGAAACCACCTGTTCCCGTCTTTGGCCAGGTGAATGTTCCCAGTGCCTGGCCTAGGTGCTTCTGCCTCCCTTGGAGCTCTATTTAGCTGCCTTCAGGCTCCTAGTAGGATTTGGGCCCTGGCCTGTCCTCCTGGGTCCCTGGTGACTCACACTGCTTTGGAATTCCACTCACAGGCATTTTTTTTTTTTTAATGCACTTCCTGACAGCCTGGCCTGGTGTCAGGGATCGTCACTGCGGCAGCAACCCCACTGGTGATGACTTTTGTCTACCTGGACTCCAGGCCATAGAGGTTGGGGAGAGGGAAGTCAGGCCAGAGAAGCCAGGTGGGGACAGAGAGGCTTTGTTCTGGCTTGGGCTCACCTGCACACAGGTGGAGAACAGCAGGAAAGCTAAGGATTAGCATGGTTGCCCAGGAAACGGAAGACAGGAAACCTAAACTGGCTACCCGGCTTCTTTCTTCTTGTGTTTTTGAGATAGGGCCTCTGTTGCTCAAGCAGGCCTCAAAGTGCTGGGGTTGCAAGTGTGAGGGTTTCTTGGAATGGACTTGGGGGGCCTCCGTGGACCGTTTTGTGGATCTCCGAGGGCTCCAGAGGTAACTGCTGAGTGACTGCTCAGTTGGACCCTCCTTAATGGCTTAAGCTGCCGTCCCCTCATAGCTGTTTGAGTAACTGTCCTCACAGACTCACATGTTGTACACTTGCTCTCCAGCTGGGGGCGCTCTTCTGGGAGGCTGCGGAGCCTTTAGGAGATGGGGCTAGACGGCAGAAGTAGGTCACTAGGGGCAGAACTTTGAAGATCATTGCCCAGCCTTTGGTTCCTGGTACACCATAGTGTGAAGAGCCTTTATCACATGCTCCCAGCCGCCGTGGGCAGCTACCACCATGTCCTCTGGTGTGACGGACTGAAATCCAAAACATACTTCCTCCCTGAAGCTGTTCTATCGGGTGCTCTGCCCCAGTGACATTAAAATAATTAATACACCCCTCGTTTCAAATATCATGGGATAGGTTGGCCCTGGGTGGCATTTCAGAAAACAGAAGTGGGAGGAAACACTGCCACCATAGGGTTGGGGGGGGGGGGGGGGAAGGAAGATCTGAACTCATTCTCAACTTCCCTGGTTTCCCCTAGTAGGTACCGCTTCAAAGGAGACAGGATTCACTACATAGTCCCCAGCCCAGATCCTCGGGAAGGCAGTTTGCTTCTGTCACTCCCCACCTACTTAGCCTCCTATCTCTCCCTCCCCTCCCAGGCCCGAGGCTACTCCTTCCCTGCTCTGATCCTCCACAGAGAAGCCTGTGATTGCCCACAACGCTGGTCCTGTGGGTGCACGAAAGGGCAAGGCCAGGCACTCTGAGTGGACTCTACAGCGCCCTCACTCCATCCATGTGCGCCACAGAGAGTGATTCCTAGGGTAATCATTTCTGGTCAGGTTAGTGGGAGGTGGCATGATCGTGAAGCCACACCCTGAAGTCTGCTCAGCCTTTCTAACACCTGTTAGAACCGCTCTCTAGCTTGGGACGAGTCCCTAGGAAAGCTATGGAAGCTTGCTAGCTCATCCTCTGCTCCCTCTGACCCCTCTAGGAGACCTTAAAGATGCCGGAGAGCGGGGACAGGAAAATGAACGCAGAGCCTCTGCTGTGGTTCCAATGTGGTGGTGCCTTCCTAGACTCCTGTTAAGGCTTAATTTCTCCTTGTGGTGGAATTGGGTCATGGGCAGAGGCCTCAGGAATGGATTAATGTTGTAAGAGAGTGCAGATTTTCATAGAACTGAGTTAGTTATCGTGAGAGTGGATGGTTGGAGAGCAGAGCTATCCCGTTGTGTCTCTACGTGCACTCACTCTTTTGCTTGCGTGTGTGTGTGTGTGTGTGTGTGTGTGTGTGTGTGTGTGTGATATGCATGCCCAGGGGGTGCACATATGGAGGCCAGGAACGATGTCCAGGATCTTCTGTTGCTCTCCACCACCATCACCACCACCCCCTCTTTTTTTTTTTGTGGGAGACAGTCTCTCATTTGGAGTCGGAGCTGGCCGCAAGCTATGCAGGTTAGTTGGCAAGCTCCCGGAATCCACCTGTCTCTGCGCCCTTGGCACTGGGGTTACATGTGCACACTGTCATGCCCAGCTTTATGCATGCTCATGTTGCCATGACTGTACAGCAAGTGCTTTAGCATGGAACCATCTCCTACCCCTGCCCTTCTGCTTTTTACCACGAGCTGAAGCCACACTAAAAGCTGAGCAGAGAGCAGTATCACACTCTTATGTCTCAGCCCCCAAACCGTGAACCAAGCAAACTTCTTTGCTCTAGAAATTTCCCAGTTCTGGGTGTTTTATTATGGAAACCAAAATAGACTAAGATAGTCTGTACCCACGTAAGATTTTTTCTTTTTCAGATTAAAAGAACCTTTAAGCACACCATGGACGAGTGGGTTTATAGATTTGAAATCCTAAATCAGATTGTTAGAGTTCAAATCAAAGGCATGCTACTTACAGGTTTTGGATATGCTTCCAGTTTCCTTGTGTGGACATTAACATTTTTCGGTCTCGTAATATACAATACATCCAATACTATATGTACCTGAGTTATAAAACACAATAGAGATCCAAACAATTGGGAAGGCCTTAATCAACTTTAAAAGTATAATCCCAGCTGGGAGTGGTGGCACACGTCTTTAGGGTCAGCACTTGGAGGCAGAGGCAGGTAGAGCTCTGTGAGTTTGTGGCCAGCCTGGTCTACATGGTGAGTTCCAGGACAACCAGAGCTACACAGAGAAATCTTGTCTCAATACACCACCACCACCAAAAAAAAAAAAAAAAGTATAATATATTTGGTATACCTCATGAGAAAACCATATTCTTTCCTCGATTCTCCTATAGCTCCGCATTCTCCTCCTCCCTGTCTCCTCCTCCTCCTCCTCCTCCTCCTCCTCCTCCTCCTCCCCCCTCCTCCTCCTCCCTCTATTTCTCCCTCTAACTTCTCCAACAGAGGGAACTCTTGTTGTGTAATATGGACGTGTCATTTCATTGATGATGTCTAAATCGCCTGTATCATGTTGTGTAGGAGCACTAAGTAATATGTAATATAGATTTGCTTGTTTTGTGTTCATTTGTCTTCATCTTTTGGGTGGGGGTCTGGGGTGATGGTGATGGGACAGAGAGCCTCCACACATGCTCAGTACGTACTCTGCCACTGAGCTACACCCTCAGCCTAACACCCTCAGCCCAT
This sequence comes from Peromyscus attwateri, assembly GCA_902168425.1. NCBI lineage: Eukaryota > Metazoa > Chordata > Mammalia > Rodentia > Cricetidae > Peromyscus > Peromyscus attwateri. Next base: position 13,584 of record CABHPP010104935.1, read on the forward strand.
GCACTTGCTGACAATTTTTGAGCTGTTATATTGTACGCACACCATCAAGCTGAACTTGTTTTACTCATTCGATTCTATGTTTATAAGGCATAGATATCTCAATAGTCATAGCTAATACCTTTCCTGCTTGCTACAGTACACTATTCCTCAGCTATAGCAGCACTGTGCTGCTCAGTTTCTTTGAACATTCTTGTGTTTCTCTTTATGCGTATGTGTTCAAGCCTTCTTCATTGGTGAAATACCTGGATTTGGAATGGCTGGATGATAGAAAATATGCATGTTCAACTGCACAAGAAAATGCTAAAGCATTTTCCCATGTAGTTTCTAAGAGGCCCCAGCCAAGCACAATAGTGCATGCTTGCAATTCCAACACTTGAGATGAGGAGGCAGGAGATTTCAAATTCTATGAAAGACTGAGCTGTGCAGAAAATCTCTCTCTCAAAAATGAAGAAATAAGAATTTCCCACTGCTTCATGTTCTCATCTCCAGGTGGTATTTTAGATATGACCTTATACCTTTCTTCTGGGTGTATAATGGTGCCCTTGTACAATCTGTAGTTCAGTGATTACAAGACCAAGAAAATCATTTCTGTATCTTGGTACAATGTGTTTCTTCTTCTATGAGATTCCCATCTTTGTCTTTTGCCCCTTTTTTGGACACTGTAATCTCCTTGTCCTCTGTTATTTATAGTTATTTATGGCAGTTATTTGTATATTCTGGGGTCTTCTTTCATTTATGTGAATGTGAGCCTTTATAAGTATATGTGCACCATGTGTGTACAAGAGTCTATCTACAGAGGCCAGAAGAGGGTGTTGATTCCTCTGGAACTGGAGATACAGGTGGTTGTGAGCTACTGTGTGGGTGCTGGAAACCAAACCTAGGTCCTCTGCAAGAGGAGCTAGTGGTCTTAAACACTGAACCATCTCTTCTACCTTCATCCCCCCATCCCACGCCCCTACCCCCGCCACCCTGCTCCTTTTTTGAGACAGGATCTCACTATATAACCCTGTTGGTCTGGAATTTGGTATGTTAACCAGACTGGCTTTAGACTCAGAGATCTGCCTGCTTTTGCCTCCTTGACAAGGGTCTGGGATTAAGACCTGTGCCTCTGACCCTTTTCAATTATAAGCTGACAAATGTGATCTCCAGGATTGTGGAGTTTTATGACTTCCTATTGTGGCTTTTGATGAATATAAATCTTTAATTATATTGCAGTTGAGTTTATCAAGCATTCTTTCACACTAGTGCTTTTCTGTCTTAATTGAGAAGCCCTTCCTTACCCCAAGATGACTAATTGGATTTTCTCCATTTTTCCTTGGGTGCCAAATCCTGCTTTTCCTCTTAGAGCTTTTCTGTGCTTGGTATTTAAAAATTGGGAGAGCTTTCTTGCTTGTTTTTGTCCTTAAGAAAAATTGTATTTTATTTGAAAATGATTTTTTTTTTCTGGGCCTAGAAGTTGGCACAGCATTTGCTGCAGAAGCTTGCCTGTCTGAGTTTAAGCCCTAAGCCAGTTGTGATATTGCACATCTGTAATCCCAGCACTTCTATGGGAATGGGGGGCAGAGACAGGAGAATCTCCTAAAATCTCGAGGCCAGTTAGCATGCGGCAGCCGAACCATAGAAACGGGACTCTGCCTCAACAAGGTGGAAGACAATGGGCTCCAGACAAGTTGTCCTCTGACTGTCACATGCACACTGTGGCACGAACACTCTCTCTCTCTCTCTCTCTCTCTCTCTCTCTCTCTCTCTCTCTCTCTATCAAACTCAATAAATCAAAAATAAGATCAAAGCAATTTTTTTTCTGTGCCCCAGAAATAACTCAGTGGTACAGCGTTTCACATGTGAAAGACCCTAGCTCCATTATCAAAAGGGAAATAATAACTTTTTAAAAATAATACTTTTCTGGTTTCATAGATACATATACTCATAAATGAAGGAAAAAGAGTCCTGGAAAACATGAAAAAAAAATTACAGAAACAATCACCACCAGTAGATACACAAAACTGAAATCTGAAACCAGCATGACACTGTGCATAGAACTATCTTCATTTTTGTGTCTTTTTTCCCCCATTCTGCAAGTTTATATTAAACATTTAGGAAACAGAAGAAAAGCTAGCAAGCTTCACACAGCTTAGAAACTTAAATATTTCTTCCACCATCCTCATTGGTTACCCAGGAGCAGAGCTCCTCCTTGGCAAGAGGGGGAGAATATTCCAGATCACAGACACCGCCAAGGTTTGAAAGACCCCCTAGACATGCCCATGGGCAAGAGAGTCCTGACTGTTTCCTGCGGTCAAGGTGTACCTCCAGGAGACTCTCCCTGGCCCTGTATAGTTCCAAAGAAGCTGACTCAAATTAAGGGAAAATAAATTATACCAATGAATATTGAATGGAAATAGCCAGAGTACACGGATTCAGTCATTTATTTAGGTGGCAGTAAGGATGCAACCCAGGGCCTTGCTCATGCTGGGCAAGTTTCTACCACTGAGCTACATTCCCTCCTGGGAACTGCCTATTTAAGAGATAAGATCAGAACCCTGTCTTTTTCTTCCTGAAGGCAGGAAGCAGAAATCTAGCCTACAGCTCCTACCAGATGTTTTCCTCATGTTTAGCTACAGTTAAATCAACAAACTAAAAAATCCTGCCCCCCCCCCCTCAAAAAAATGTATTTCACTTTGAAAACTTCAGTGCGTATTTGTGGATGTGTGTACTGTGTGGGTGCAGTGTCTGAAGAAGCCAGGAGAGGGACTTGGGTCCTTTGGAGCTGGAGTTAACAGGCAGTTGTAAGCTGTGGATGCTGAAAACTGAACTTGGTTCCTCTGCAAGAACAGTAGATGCTTTTAGTCACTGAGCCATCTCTCCAGCGACCCCCGCTCCCACCCCCACCTTTTCATCTAAACTGCTTGCACTTTCCTTGACTCAGTGCCAGGAAGTCTGCCTACCAATACAAACTCCATGATTCCCCATCCTGGCTCCCAGGTAGCAGGCAGAGCCCACCTGCCAGGTCTCTGTAGTTTCTAAAGTAATGCCAGAGATGCTTGACAATCCAGACAGTGTCTGAGCCGTGGAGCCGGAATTCACACAGAAGCCAGAGGTTACTCGAGACTCTGCCCTGGTATAGCTAGGGTCTAGAGGTGTCTTCCAAAGACTTATGTAGAAATATCATCTGTATGGGACTGGAGAGGTGGTTTATCAGTTAAGAGCACTAGCTGTTCCTCCAGATACCAGGGTTCGAGACCCAGCACCCACTTGTCAGCTCACAATAGTCTGTAAATCCAGTTCCAGGAGATCTGAAGCCCTCCTCTGGCCTCTGGGGGTACAAGCCATATACGTGGCCTGCAGACATACATGCAGGCAAAACACCCATACATATAAAATAAAATAATGAAGGGATGGGAGGGGAGAGAAGAGAGATATAATCTGAACTGTAACAATACTGAGAGGCAGAGCTTGAGAAAAAAATGATTAGGTCACGAGGTCCCATCCTTATAAGCAGGATTAGTGTCCTAAAAATGACTGAGGGAGCTTGTTTGCAAGCCACGTGAGGGCACAGCCGGAATGTGCCATCTAAGCCAGGACTGGTAGACCAGGTGTGTAATCGCAGCCCCTCGGGAGGCTGAGGCAAAAGTTCAAGGCCAGACCAGGCCATTTAGTTTCAAAATAAGAATTTAAGAGAACCAGAGATGTAGGTCAGTGAAAGGAGCTAGATTCAATCACCAGGACCCAGTGCTTGAAGTCTCTGGGGACAGTCACCACCTTGTTCATACAGTGGGGGCTTTGTGAACCCAAGAGGGAGGCCTGGGGCTGCGGTGGGAGGCTGAGGTTCAGGCAGAGGACCGTGACAACTGGGCGGAAAGAGACGCAGCCGCTGAGGCCCCGGGGCGAGAGCAGCCAGCGAGGTCGCTACAGCTAGCACTCAGACTGGGGCCAAGCTGGGGCCAGGAGCTGGCACTGTTAGTGTGAGCTGGCCCCCGCCGTGTAGCCGGCGAATGCGGCGGCGTAAGCACTGCAGGGCAAGCTCGGGGTGGGGGGTGGCTGCGCAGATCCGCCCCTGCCTGCCTTCCCCTTCCAACTGGCCACTGCTTGCGCGGATTCCCGGTAAGGACCCGGTGACTCTCTCAAATGACTGCGGCTGGCAAAAGACTCAGCTCTAAAAACCAGACTACTTGGACAGTCTCGAGGGGCCTGCCCTACCTAGTTAGCTCCAGAGAAGCAAAGGAGGCGTTGGTTGGGGAGGATGGGAGGGTGGAAGGAGCTTCCTGCTGCTCTGGAGGGTCCCACATTGGGGACCAGCTGAGGGCAGCTCCTCCAAATCCCCCACCACCCAGATTTGAAAATAATTGTCACCACAACCGGACTTAAAGAAACAATTCCCGGCAACCGTGTTTGCAGAAACTCCTGTCCCTAAAAATTACACAGAACTCCTTATGCTCGGGCATTTAATGATTTGTTTTTACAATAGGAAATGAGACTGCAAAAAAGAAAGGAAAAAAAAAAAACAACTTTGGCTTTAAGCTCTACAAACAGATAAGAGGTGATACCAGGAAGAACACTGGCCCAGAGCAATTCAATGTTTTCTTTTGATTGGCTGTAGCTGAAAGAGAAAGTTAAATATAGGAGATGTGAACAAACTTTAAAAATACTGGTTTGGGGTGGCAGGCTATGGGGTCTGGGTGCTCTTAACAGTGATCAAGTTGAAACACCCAGGTTGTAATTTGGGACTGCTCAAGTGTCTGGAGGTGTCCCACACAGCTGTGGGGAGATTCGATTCCTTGGAATGCAGAACTGAAATTTCAAGTGCTTACAGAGTTTGTTTGGTGAGAAAACTTGGCGCTGGACGCTGGTGCAGCATCACACTCTGAAGACGGCTAGGATAACAATCAAAACCGTGCTGGTTAAATGAACCGGCTCCTCTGTTTTTCCAGAATTATGAAGGAATTTGGTGATGAAATGAATTCTTTTTCTCCCTTCACACCGGCAAGAAAATACTCAGGTTTTTCACTGTCTGTCCTTATAAATATTCTGATGTGACAACTGAGCATTTAAACCTCCAGGGATTTTTATGTGCTTAAATTATTGAAGCAAATTAAAAGTAGGCAAAGAACATGCAAATACGATTCATTAAAAAGGAATTCAAT
>CABHPP010104937.1:0-21279 GCA_902168425.1 Peromyscus attwateri
CCCTCCTGTCTTCAGCTAGTCTCATGGGAATTGGGGACAGTTTCTTAATAAACTCAGCAAGTTGATATACTATGAGACATTTATTAATAAGTGTGGCGATATATTGTGCACCCCAATAAATCTTATCTGGGGATCAGAGGACAGAGCCAGCCACTAGATTAGACATAGAGGCCAGAAAGTAATGCCACATACCCTTAATCCTATCACTGGAAGACAGATCCACGTGGAGATCCTTCTGGATCTCTGTGAGTTCAAGACCACACTGGGAACAGGGTCACATGTGTTATCACATACCTTTAATCCCAACACTTGAGATCTCATGCCTTTGCTTGGGAAGCATACATGCCTTTAATTCCAGGAAGTAAGATGGCAGGGCCGAAAAAGGAATATAAGTCATGAGGAAACAGAAACTCACTGTCCTGAGACTGAGGATTTCCTAGAGCTAAGAGCTTGTGGCTGACTTGCTCTATTCCTCTGATCTTTCAGCTTTCCCCCCAATAACTGGCTCCAGTTTTTTTTATTATTATTAATAAGACCGTTTAGCAATTTGTGTTACAAAAGAGTGTTATTAGCTCCATGGACAGACAGGTACAGCACCATTATGCACTCAGGTTCATAGACAGACAAGATGACCTGAAGAGAGGATATTAGAGCTTACATGGCAGGAGGTGGGGTTCTCTTCTTGTACCTGTCCAACAGGATGTTCACAGTACAAGCATGCAGCCACGCTCCCTGATTCCCAGGCAGGAGAGGGGGAAGTGGGGAGATGCAGGATGAGTAGGCATCAACCCCCAATTTGATGTAAACTGACCGCCCTGGTAAGAGATCCTAACCTGGAGGTCTGTTAGCTGGGAACTGACAGACAATGTTTGTCTCTGAGGAGAGAAACATTTTCCAGAGTCAGTTTTCTCCTTGCACAATTTGGGTTCTCAGAATCAATAGCAGATCACTGGGCTAAGCTGCAAACACCTTTTCCCACTGAGCTATCTATCTGCTCCCTACTTTTCTTATGTCCATTAATATGTAATTGTGAAAGACTTCATTTGAAATAAATTTATAAAATGTTATGACCATGATTTATCCCCTTGAGGAATCCACATTATTTTTTATAACATGGTCTCTCATGTCATTAACTCAGCAATTAGACTAGACTAGCTGGACAGACAGCTCCCCGACTCTGGCTGTTTCTTGCTTGTCCAGGACTGGGATTACAAATTCCCATCACCTCCCTGGCTTAATGTGGGTGCTCCCAATCAAACTCAGGTCCTGCTGCCTGTGTGCAAGGCTTTTCTAATGGAATTATCTCTCCAGCTGCCTGGAATGCCTCTCATTTAAAAAATTCCCCAAACAGCCTGTCTTAATCAAAGTTGCCTTGCTGTGAGGAAACACCATGACCATGGAAACTCTTCTAAAGGAAAACATTTAACTGGGGTTGGCTTACAGTTTCAAGGGTTTAGTTGATTATCATCGTGGTGGGAAGGTTGGTGGTACACAGGCAGACAGACATGCTGCTGGAGAGGTAGCTGAGCATTCTACATCCAGGTTGGCAGGCAGCAGGAAGAGAGAGGGAGACATTGATGCTGGCTTGAGCATTTGAAATGCAAAAGCCCACCCTCAGTGACTCACTGCCTCCAACAAGACCACACCTACAAGACCATATTTCCTATGTGCCACTGCCTTGTGACAAAGCATACAAATCCTTGAGCCTATGGGGGTAATTCTTTTTCAAACCACCACACAGTCCTTCACTGGCTCCTTGGGATGACAGGCTCTCACCTGGCTGGGGTTCATCTTTAGTCTGCTGGCCTGTAGGAGAAGAAACAGTGTCAGTGTGGCAGCCATGCTGATCCTCCATCTGCCTCTCAGCTGTTCTCTGTGTTCAGACAACATTAGGAGCCCAGGGCAGCAAACAGCTCTGCAGCAGACATTCAGGGACAGCTCTGAGAGTCACCAGGTCCTGAGGACAGCCCTCAGCTGTCCTTCTGCACAGCACAACCAATCAGAGGACAGCTCTCCTGGTCCTTTGCCCCTTGTCCATGTCCTTCTCTCTCTGCTTCCTTCCCCTGCCTTGAACTCATGTCACCCCCCTGCTTTCCCTGCTCTGCACTCACCATGCCTCCCTTTTGTCTCCCTGGAAACTGGCTCTCTAGCTTTCCCTGTGAGTGCAGGCTGCTGCCACCCTGCAGATTCAGCCTCAGGGTTCGAATCCCAGTCAGACTTCTGCTGCCTCTTAGGCTGCTGCTCTCCAGCTCTCAGATGCTCCTCTTACCTATTGGAGGTCTGAGCCCTTCTGAAGACCAGGGGCCACATCTTCAAACTTTAGTTCTGCGCTCTCTATTACACTCCACTCTCTGCTCATCTCTGCTCCTGTCCTGCAGTCTTCTAGTCACCATAGCTTTAAATCTGCTCTGAACACAGACCACACTTGACTCTTGTGTTGTGTGAGCACAAGTCTCAATGAGCCCAGGTTGACCTTCAACTTTCTATGTATCTGCACATGACCTTGAAGTTTTGATTCTACTCTCTGAAATTCCCAAGGCTGGGAAGAGGGTGTCCCCTACTATGTTCCCATGTTGTTTTTTAGAATCCTTGTTAATTTTAGAAGACAATTCATTTATTTTTATAAAATTCAATTGGGATTTGAATTCAGATTGCATTGATAATTCGAGTGTTTTGCATTGTAAGGACTTAATGTATAAAATTTTCCCTAATGCAAAAAATTTTCCATTATGCAAATATTCTTACATATTTTAGTATTTCTATATTTTTTAATTTATTTTTCATCCGTATGTACATTGGCATGTGTGCACACATGTATGGATGGTAGAGGGGTTGCTTGTAGAAATTTGTTATGAGAGGGATGCAAGGGATCTAGAGAGATGATTCCCTCAGGAATGCCTTGCACACAGGCAGGAGGACCTTGGGTACTGTCCTGAAGGAGCTGTTCACCTATATTTTTGAGACAGGTCTGTCATTGGCTTCTCACAGATTGGGCAAGGGTGTCAGCACAGTCAGTGTCAGGGATCTTACTCTCTCTGCTCTCCTACTGTCTACCAACATGGCCAACATTTAAGTGGGTCCTGGGGATGGAACCCATGTCCTTGTGATCCTGGGAGAGCACTTTATCCACTGAGCTATCTCCTGGCTGTTCTGTAACTTCTCAGCACTACTCTGTTTTTAGGGTACAGATCTTTCACCATATTCTCAACTCAAATAGCTCTATTCAAGTGAGCAGTTACCCCAGAGGCACATGTATGCCCTTTGAATCCGCTAGCACAGGCTCTGTGTTCATCTGCACTTGTTCCTCTAATTTCCAGCAGGGATTCTAAGGAAGGAGGTGCAGATTAAGTCTTGGGTGAGTTCAGCTTCCTTTCTGTCCTTGTGACTCTGAACTCTGTCCTGTACAAGGTCGTCCTTCTCCATCTCCACAGCTTAGAAAACTCAGAGGGGAAGCTCAGGTGACGGCCTGTCCTGGCCCACTTACCTTTGCGCCCACCAGAGGAAGATCATCAATACATAGACAGGGGTTATGAGCACAGCCGTGGCCACCACCACCCCGACCGTGGCTACCAGGTTCACAAGTAAAGGATTTCTCTGGTCCTCTGTGTCCTCCAGGATAGCTGTGGTGACTGCAGAGGTGATGATGGAGGGGCTCTGCATGGTGGTGCTGATGGCTGGGGAGAGATGAGGAGTGAGCAGATCCCCCTGGATGAGAGAGTGTGGTGATATATTGTCTAACCCAATATATATTGTACCCTAATAAATTTATCTGGGGATCATAGGACAGAGCCAGCCACTAGATTAGACATAGAGGCCAGATAGTGGGGGCACACATTTTTAATCCTATCACTCAGGAAGCAGAGATCTGTCTAGATCTCTGTTAGTTCAAGGCCATATTGGAAACAAGAGCCAGGAGTAGTGGCACATTCCTTTAATCCCAGCAGTAGGAAGTAAGATGGCAGGGCACAGAAATGGGCATATAAAGAGTGAGTAAACAGGAAGTCTCGGTCTGGAGGCTGAGGAGTTGGTAAGGTAAGCATGGTTGTGGCTTTTTCTGTTTTTCTGATCTTTCAGCTTTCACCCCAATATCTGGCTCTGTTTTTTTTTTTTTTTTTTACTAATAAGACCTTTTAAAATTCGTGTTACAAAGGAGGGATGGGGTGAGTGTCACATCTTGTCTCCGCTGTGGAATATGGGATGAGGAACAGCTGTTAGAAGTTCACAGAGAGGGAAACACATGCTGAAGGCTGAGACTCCAGGAAAGCAAGCTCAAATGCCCACTCTCCACCTGTCCTGGAGGTATGTCCTCAGATGGTCATTTGGTCGCAGATATTTAGGCCATGGGAATACAGTTGTTTTGGTCACAGATGTAGGTAACATGCAGACATGACTCAGTCCGCAGAGTGTGGGCTGTTTGTTGCCTTAGAACCCGAGTTTGATCCCTAGTAGTCATGTAAAGAGCTGAATGAACTTGTCATGGCCTTTAATCTTAGCCCTAGAGCCGAGGCAGGAGATCTTTGCGAGTTCAAAGCCAGCCTTGTCTATGTACAGAGCTCCACACTAAACAGAACTGGGTGAGCTGTAATCCCAGTACTGAGGAGGTGGAGACAGGCATGTGCATGGAGCTCACTGGCCAGCCAGCCTAGTCTACTTGGCAAACTTGAAGCTAGTTAGAGACCTTGTCTCAAAAATAAGGGAAGGACACTTGAATTTTTTTTCTAGCCTCCACATGCACATCATGAAATGCAAACATTCACATACACACACAAACAAACAGACACACATCCTTGAATAAACAGATGCCCATGTTCACATACACAGAGAATACATAAAATGTAAACAAAAAATACATAATTTTGGCCATAAAATGTACAGCTCATGGCAGGGCAGATTACATCCATTCACTCTACAAACATTAATAAGGTTAAATTGTACACTGTTTACCTATTTTTATACACTAGACCAACAATTCCCAACCTGTGGTTCATTACCTCCACAGTGGTAGAATATAAGACATCCTGCATATGAAATATTTACAGTACGATTCATAACAGTATCAAAATCACAGTTATGAAGTAGCAGTGAAAATAATTTTATGGTGTGGCGGGGTCACCACAACATGAGGAACTGTATTAAAGGGTCTCTGCATCAGGAAGATTGAGAACCACTACTCAAGAACCATGAAACAAGTCCTTTCTCTCCCTTCCCTGAGCACTAGCAGCTGTAGGTTGACATTACATCAGGTCAACATGGCGGCCATAGAGACTGCACAGAGAACTGTGCTGTGGTGTCTTCTCACAGGGTGGCTTAGTCCAGTCAAGAGCCACAGCTGGATGTGGTGGCACCTGAGTCTAATCTCAGCACTTGGAAGACAGAAGCAGGTAGATATCTGTTAGTTCCAAAACAACCAGGGCTAAATGGTGAGACCCTGTCATATAAAAAACAAAACACCAAATATAAATATAAAAATACACAAAATCTAAAAAAAAGTCACAGTGCAAGATTGTGATCAACAACTAAGCACACAGCTCCTGCAGGGCCATGTAAAGGGCACAGGGGTAACAGTCACACAGTGACGAGGCTGGACCTCAGTGCTCCCTGTGCATGGGACTGCAGTTACTTCTGCAGCAGAGGAGAGGCAAGGACCAGAGACAGAGAAGCCATATCTTGAAAGTGGGGACATTATTTCCTAAGACCCTTGGAGCTTGTGTGGGCGAGGTGAGGGTGAGAAGGTAAGGAAGGAGAGGGGGGTTGGGAATGGAGAGGAGACAAGGGAGTGGGTAGGGAGAGTAGAGGGATGTGTGCTGGGTACCTAAGAGGGGAAATGGGGGACTGTAGTGACAGGTGGCAGTTTACACTTGGACTCGAGGACTCCAAGAACATAAAACAGGCACCTGCTGTTTGTTCTGGGCTTAGGTTGGAGCTGTGTGGAGATGCTCCATACAGGGATTCACTGCAGCCCTGCCACAGGACCAAGTGAGTCAGTAACATCCTGGAGTAGTCACTCAATTGAGGTCCTGGTGAAGTGGCCTGGCCTGCAGTGTTAGTTTGGGACAGGTAGGGGGTGAACTGACTGGTGGGGGGAGCAGGCTGAATCCTAGGGAGGGTGTAGGGTTCCATCTTATCAGAGAATGACAGACAAGGTCAGAGGAGACAGCAAAGGATTGTCACAAATGCAAGGTAAAGATCCTGTTGCCAGAGGCCTGGACAGAACCACAGGAAAGGAATATAAAAGAAATCTCAGGACTGTGGAGCCTGAGGTAACATACAGGGGACAAGGAAGCCAGAGACACCAAAGCCAGAGCCAGGGTGACTCACCAGGTGTGATGGTCAGCTGGGTCCCTACAACTGACTGCAAACTCTCCATGCCTCGTTTTGAGTTCAGTTGAAATCGGCAAAAGTACTTTGTCTGGTCCTTTTTCTTCAAGTTCTGGATTCTGAGGACTCCAGATGTCTGAGGCTGTGTCCAGTTCAGGATGAGCCGGTTCTTGAAATGTTCATGTATGAAACGTGGGGTGGAGTTGTAGATGAATTCCCCATGGAAGTCCTTCCATCTCCAGAGAATCCTCATCTGTGGATCCTCTGCCAACTCCCATGGGAAGTAGAAGGAGAAGGGGATTTCGATGGAGCTGCCCTGGACACCAGTGAGGCGTGCTGGTTGGTTGACCCCAAAGCCATTTACTCTGTTGGATCCTGGTGAGTTACCTGGAAGTATGGGGGAGAATATGAAGCCACTGCAGGGGATGGAAAGGACAACCCAGAGCTTTCTGAGCCATCATCCATAGGCAGCCGTGGGACACAAGGAAGGACCATCCCTATGTCACACTGTGCCATATGGGGCAGGATAGACAAGGAAAGGTTGGGCTGCACCCAATCTGAGGATGAGCTCTCTCTTGGGGCACTGAGGACTGACTGGCTCCTCTAGCAGACCCCTGTCCACATGACAGCCTGCTCTTCCCAGCCCCACTGGCCCCTCCTGTGGTTAGGGCAGAGTCCCTGCTAACAAGGTCCACAAACTCACCAGCTTGCAGGCATGCTGTTGGCAGCAGCAGAAGCAGGATCCAAGCCATGTCCTGAATCCCTCCAGGAAGTGAGACCGGCAGAGCCATCAGGAAGGAGAGGAGGCCTGTGAGGGACCCTGGGGTGCTCAGGAGTCAGGAGAGAATCGGAGTAAAGGGGCACACAACTCCAGGGCTTTCTCATGTGGAGGACAGAGTGGGGCAGGACCTCCCCATCTCCACCTCCTTGTGACCAGCAACTTCCTTCATGATTCTGGCTTCTTCTTTCTCAAGCTGCAGAAGATCCGCCCTGTGGTCACTGACAAGATTGCTGTGCCCATAAGCCCAGCCCCCATTTTTGACAGGAGGAAAAGGAATTGACCTCACCATGCCGGGCTCTCCTCTCTTCCACCTTGACCTCCTGTCTTATCGAGTCTTGTCCATTTCCCATGTGCCCTGTAATCACTGTTTCCTCACCTCCAGATTTCCTCCACTCCTGCCCTCCCCCTCCTCATCTGTTTCTCATTGTGTCTCTCACCATACTGGTTGTCTGTCTGTCTGTCTGTCTGTCTGTCTGTCTGTCTCTCTAATAACCTCAGGCACAGAAGTGGTCAGTTTCTGCTCACTTCAGACTCAATGAGGATGGAGGTGATGAGGAAACACATTCCGTCCCCAGCCCTAGCTCAGTGTCCCCACCACCATCTGCTCTGTGTCCTCTTCTTGCCCTTCAGGGACTCTTCACAGCACCCGGCAGAACCAAGGCCCAATGGACACTCTCGCCCTGGCCTGTTCACTGCTGCAGAGTCTATAACTACCCTGGGCTTCCTGGGTGATCGTCTCCGTCCTCTAGACAGTGACTCCAAATCTACTCCAGTTTCTGAAGGAGACTTTCTACATTCCCCCAACCTTCACACACCTCAGAAGAGGATGCCAAGAATCAGAGAAGCCCTGGCACATGTCACATGACTGCCACATGGCAGGTGACTGGAATTCATCCCATCAAGTACTTGTAGTCCTCCACTCCACACAGACTTCAGCCTGCCTGCTCAGTGCAGCCTCTGAACTCTCCTCAAAGGTCAGGGATCTGCTGCTGGGTTCCCAAGAGGCTGTTCCCACAAAGCACTTGAGTGACTCCATCTAGCTATGGCTGTTCTAGAACCTTCTTTGGATGAAGTGATCAGAGCAGTAATGTGTCACTGATGACATATTGCCTGGAGCATCTCTGAGAGTGGACACAGATGACCTGTGACTTGGGTGGAGGCGTGAGTGGTGGGAGCAGAGGCTGTTGTGGCCACAGGGCTGGTTCTGCAGAATCATCATACCGTTCCCCATGACATAGTTCCATCAGTTCTTTGAAGGGCAGGAAGTCAAGATTGTACCAGAGGAAGTGGCATCATTCTCCCTGAGTGACATGTGCAGAGGTGACTTCCCATTTCCTTAGATTCCTGCACTGATTGCCTTCTCCATGCTTCCCTGCAGGTGGTTATGCAGCCAGCCTCTGTTACATGTGATTTCTCTGCCTTCCTCACAGTCCTCATTGTCCTCAGATCCCTTGACCTGATCCAGTTAAAACTCTCATGGCCTCACTCCCAAGTTACATGGACAGAAAATTCTATATTCATTGTACCTTTGCACACTCCAGTCACAGAATCTTAAAGATGAGTTGGTCCTGGTTGTACTGTCAGTCAGGACACGGGACAAGGCTATTGTTCTTGTCTAAAAGGGCTTCTTTTGGGGCTTAGGGGGTGTCTCATGTATCCCAAGCTGGGCTTTGTTATGTATCCAAGGATGACCTCGAACTCATACAAATCTTCCTCTTTGCCCTCAGAAGTGCTGGGGTGACAGGCGTGTGACATCATGCCCTTTGTCTCCTGCTGGAGATAGAACCTATGGTTCCGTACATACCCTAAGTAAGTACGTAAGTAAGTAAGTAAGTAAATAAGTAAGTAAGTAAGTAAGTAAGCACTCCACCAGATGAAACTTGTCTTTAGTTTCTATGAAATTCAGAGAGGGGCCCCTCCTGATCATGAGTACTCACCTCCAGGTTTTATCTGGTCCTGCCCTACTGTCTGGGGTCTGTCAGTAAAGGTTCACTGATTTCAAGTCACCAAGGAGGGGCAAATCCTGATGAAGCTGCCATATGTCAGCCTCTGGTCCCCAGCATTTTTACACACCAGGCTCTCCTGGGTTCCTCAGGATCTAGGTTGTCCCTTGTCCTCAGCCTCACTGCTGCCACCTGCTGGCCCCTTAATCCCAAGACATGGACTTTGTGGGACTTTGCAGACTGGACTTAGTTGAATCCCCATAGGGACCCTGCTGTGGGATGATTTCTGTCCATAATGCTGTAATTAATCTCCTGTAATCCCAACCATGTTTCCCATAATAGCAGTGACTGGGTACTGCAGCCATGTGTGGTTAGAGTTTTCCTGCTTGGCCCACAATCAGGACAAATCTCTCTCACCTGCAAATCCCACAGCCGCTCAGACCCAACCAAGTAAACACAGAGACTTATATTGCTTACAAACTGTATGGCCGTGGCAGGCTTCTTGCTAACTGTCCTTATATCTTAAATTAGTCCATTTCCATAAATCTATACCTTGCCACATGGCTCGTGGCTTACCAGCATCTTTACATGCTGCTTGTCCTGGCGGTGGCTGGCTGTGTCTCCCTCCGCCTTCCTGTTCTTTTAATTCTCTCTGTTAGTCCCGCCTATACTTCCTGCCTAGCCACTGGCCAATCAGTGTTTTATTAGCAACACATTTGCCATACAGAACATCCCACAGCAGCCATGATACTTTCATAGGGGAGGGGCACTATCTGTAGAAGAGCAGCCTGGAACTTTGGTGTGTGTGCACACATGCACACATGCATATGATCATCGGGAGTGTCAGATTGCAGTGTTAGTACCTGGCCGCTGCTTAGGCTGTAGCACATGTGTGCCCCGTATCCATAGAATAAACAAATAAATATAATGGAAAAAATTAAAGCTCAAAGTGGGTATGGTGTTGCATGCCTTTAATTCTAGCATTTGGGAGGCAGAGTTGAACAGATGAGTGAGCATCTGTTAGCTTGAATGTAGATTGGTCTATATATTGAGTTCCAGGACAGCCATGGGTACATAGTGAGAACTTGTTCCCACCACCAAACAAACAAACAAACAAACAAACAAACAAACAAACAAACATAAAACAAGGACCGCTAACCAAACAAATAGTCCAAGGTGCATAGTGTCCTGAGTAGGAGTAATGCCTGAGGTTGTCCTCTGGCATTCCCCCGGCCCCAGGAACACACACGTACTTGTATGCACATGCACCTGCACGCAGACACACACAATCAAGCAAGGTACCTTTTACAGCTGATCTGGCACCACATGTTTACCCAGTCCTCATCCTGAGTAAACATGGCCTCTCCAGGCATGGCTGTGTGACCCTTCAGATCCAGTTCCTGATTGTGTCCCAAGCATCCAGACTCTGACATTATACCCAACTGGCTCAACACATTATTTCTCTTCGAATCATCCAATTCCAGAAACTCCCCTCAAATTACCCACAGTGCAGTTCCTGACCCTATAGATATCATCAAGGATGAAAACTGTCCATCTGTCCACCCATCTTGTCATACCACCTACCCTCCCACTCATGATTTGTTTACCCCAGTGACAACATGAAGACTCAGTTACCTGCCCAGACTGGGTCCCGAGGAGAGTCGAGGAGATGCTAGAGAGGATGGAAGGATGGCGGCTGGTGGTGTAGACAGGACACTCAGGCCGCACCTGAGACTTTACATTAGCACAGTTGCCCCGCCCCCATCTGACCTCTTCTTTCTCCCCCCAGGATGACATCATCATCTTCATCTCCCTCATGTGCTGCCAACCTCAGCATGAGCACCTCCCTGCACCCCTGCCCAGGGGAGCCCCAAGAAGAGACTCTATACTGTACTAAAGGCCCAGTGAGTGGTGCTGGGTGACCAGCTCAGTCTCCTGCTCCTCTGGAGGTAGTCTCCCAGCTTCTGCAGATAGCCAAGGCCAGAGGTGAAACTTACATGTCACTGAGTCTGAGGTCACAGAAATGGAGAAACTCCCAATTTCCTCTTTAACATTTTATATATTATTTAAAAGAAAATATTGTCACAGAATTTGTTTAAGTGAATCTAAAGAGGAAACTGGTGACATCTTCAAGTTCTCTGTCTCCAACCAAAGTGAACTAATGGATGACCTGCCTCCATGATCCCACTATTTGGAGTTTTAGTGAGATTTGCTGTTTGTTTGGTTTTGAGACAGGATCTCATGTAGCCCAGACTGAACTCAAACTATTAGGTACTAATGACAGCCTCCAATTCATGGTCTTGCTATCTCTACTGTCAATCAGTGGATTACAGGCATAGGCCACCATGCCTGGCCTCCTCTAGAACTTCTTTTAACTGACTGGCTCAGGCCAGGGAACACAAATCCCAAACACTGGTAGCCATGCTGGAACCCATGTCTGCTCCCCATTCCAACAGTAATGTTCCTTCACCCTGAGGGGATTTGACCTAAACGTTGTTGAGAATGTTGGTGCGGTGAAGTCTTTGCTGTGAGCTCCTTTGCTGTTTCTTCCTTTTGAACAATGGAAAGTGATATGGCAAGTCACATGACCACTAGAGTAACAGTTTTGAGGATCCTTCCCTGTGCCCAGCTGCCTGGAGGGAGGAGATGATGAACGGACACTCCCATAGATGACAGGCCAGACCTTCATCCTGGCAGCCTGCTTGTGGGAACACATCAGGGATGCTCAGAGGAGACACCACCCAAACTGCCAAGATCACTGTGACCCTGGCTGCTGCTGAGTTCAGCTCTCCTGGTCCTTTGCCCTTGTCCATGTCCTTTTCTCTCTGCTTCCTTCCCCTGCCTTGAACTCATGTCAGCTCCCTGCTTTCCCTGCTCTGCACTCACCACGCCTCCCTCTTGTCTCCCTGGAAACTGGCTCTCTAGCTTCCCCTGTGAGTGCAGGCTGCTGCCAACCTGCAGAATCAGCCTCAGGGTTCGAATCCCAGTCAGTCTTCTGCTGCCTCTCAGACTGCTGCTCTCCAGCTCTCAGATGTTCCTCTTACCTATTGGAGGGCTGAGACCTTGGGAAACCTGGACACTTCTTATATGTGATTCATATACATGCAGACAAACAGCCGTCCACACAAAATAGAATTATACCTTTTGTAAACAATGCTGGTAGCTTCTCAGTCTGTAGTGAGATTTCATGCCCTTTCCACACTGAATTTTATCTGGTTTAAGCTTCTGTAGATCTTATACCTGCTGTCATAATCACTGTGAGTTCATATGTGGAACTGCCCTGGTATGTTCAGGAAATACTTTTTCACCACCTCTGGCTCTTACAGAGTCTTTTGCCCTGACTCCCCCCTTTCTCAAAGATCCTTGAGCCTTGGGTAGAGGGGTGTGGTATGTCTTGATGAGGACTGAGATGCCACTGTCTCTCATTCTTAGGATGTTGACCAGTTGAGCGACTCTGTTAATTGTCACCTGCTGCAAGGAGAAGCAGCTCTGACAAGGTTGAGAGACGCACAGATCTGTGGGGACAGCAGTAAAGTTGTTAGAGTCACTTTAATTCTATGTCCATTAAGTAGAGGATGGGAGTGGATTTTCCCTTGGGCCCTAAGATTTGTCTGCACACAGGTTTTTGAACCTTTTAACAGTGCCAGATCTGGGTTCCAGTCTTCTATAAGAGCAACAAGCTGTCCCAACTGCTGATCCATTCTTCCAGCCCCTTGACATTTCAGATAGAAATGTACTAGGTAAGGCTCAGAAGTGTTCAGATTTGTTCAAGACCCATGTTGAACACACAGCTAACACAAGGCTGGAGTCCAAATATGACATGAAAGCCCACACTCCTCATTCTGTCCTTTCAGACGCTTTAAACATAAGAATCCAGAAATCTGGCTTGTAAAACATCAGGATAGGTTAACTGAAAGGGACTCTCAACTGGTCCTTTGTTCTCTTTAGGCCCTAAAAAAATTAAGGCTCCTGAAAGCAAGGCCTCAGGGACCACTTACCCGAGGAGAGGAAATTAAAAATGAATTGAAGTGCTCTGCTCCACCAATTTCGATGGAGCTTGTCCATTGGGGAAAGGAAGGTCCTGGACCTCAGGAGTCCCTGACACAGGACGCAGCAAGTTTCTCCCCTGAAGATGATGGTCTCAGTGACCTGGACTTGGAGCAACTCATGGAAGACATTGGAGAGGCAGAGGAGAGAGGGGAGTCGCAGCAGAGGGATGGCTCAGAGGAGTTCCTGGCAGGCCTCTTTGAGGAGTAGTGTGTTCTGGTCCTTCTACTGCTGACTGCCTCTCAGTGATCCTGAGCAGATGTTGAATGTGGGGGTTGGTGACCTGCTCCATGCTTCAGGTCAGAGCTGTGCATCCTGGGTAATAAAGCAGGTCTCTGGGGCCCCTGCTTAGGCTGTGCTTCCTTTCATGTCCCTATGGCAACCTGCTTTCTCTGGAGGGTGTAGGAGGGTGGGGACAGCAGCAGGACCCAGGCCAGGGGAACCTTCAGAAAAGCATCTCTGTGAGTCCTGACTCCCCGACTTCCAGGGGGCAACATGGCCTTAGGAAAGCATTGTGACCATCTGGTGTTCAGTTCCCTGTGTCACACCATCTATCTAGGGTTGGTGCTGATGTCCAGTGTGGTGTCCATGGGAACCAGTCACTGTGTGCTGGTTATTACCCTCCCTGATGTGGGTGTACATTGTGTAGACTGGCTGCCAGCATTTGGGGCATCCCTTGTCTTGGGCAGTTAGAAAAAAATGATAGAGGAGGGGATCTTAGAGGGACAGAAGTTAAGGGTCACATGAGTGACTCTTAATTAGATTCATTCAGGCAAATTCTGTGGATTTATTATTTTTGTGAGAAAGGACAGAGTTAGAAAAGGGAACTGGGACTTTCTCATTTTCTCTCAGCTCAAACGCCCTGACGTGTGGATTTCTGTCTCTGGCCATGGGTATCAGTGACCCATGAGTTGTTGTCTCTGGCTGTGGGTATCAGTGGAAGCTGGGAGTCTTCCTACTAGAAGCACAGGTGACTCTGAGATCGTCACCTTGACCCACTCATTTGGCCTTTACAATGGAGTACACAGTCTCTTCCTGGGGGTTCCCATGGACGGGCTGGCAGGGTGGTGTTCCTGGGGAGACTGGACTTGAGAGGGCAATGGAGGCGTACAGGGTGTTGTTATCCTGTGGGGACAAGAGGTTAGATGGCAGCAGTGTATCTGGGGCCACCATAAAGCAGCAGCTGCAGCCTGAGTGTCCTGTCACACCTGCAGCCTCCACCCTTCTGCCTCCTTCTTCAACATCCCTTTAACTTCCTTTAGGCCTGAGTCTGAGTGTCTTACCACGGGGTTCTCTTTGGGATCCATATATTGTCCTAGAGAAAAAGGAACATGGAGTGCTGAAGTCGAGCTGTGATAGGAAGGGAGACAGATGGCTGGGAGTTCCAACACTGAGTTGAGGACCTTGGTTACATGGGAGAGACAGGGTGAAGGAGGGAAAAGCTAAAATAGGAGGGTGCTTATGTAAGTGTGGGGTCTTGGGAGAAGAAGGCAGAGCCAGGTGGGGAAACAGGAGCTGGCAGAATTTACCTTCAGGTTCAACATTCTCAGTGTTTTCAGTGAGGTCCCTGCACAGGAACAAATGGACAACATATTAGAATCTGGACAGGAAAGGGTTAAGACATTAGGTGCTGGGCTGCAGAGATGGCTCAGGTAGGAAAGTAAGTGTCACATAAACATGAAGTCCTGATTGCAGACCCAGGACCCACAGAACTCTGGATGCTGGAGAAGCAGAGACGGGCAGATAAATCCCTGGAGTTCACTGGCCTGGATGAGCTCTAGATTCAGGGACAGACCCTGTCTCAAAAGATAAAGTGGAGGGCTGGAGAGATGGTTCAGCTGGCAAACATGCACAGGTGCACACACACACACACACACACACACACACACACACACACACAAACACACAAAATTCATGCAGGAACACAAAATAGATTGGAGAGCAATTTAGGAAGACACACCATTGATCTCTGGTTTCTAACCTCCTGGGCACAATGTGGATTGCACCTGCACATGTACACACACACAGGAACATGTTGAAACACACAAAGAACGGGGCATGTTGGTGCATTTTTGTAATCTCAGTGCTCAGGAGGTGGAGACAGGGGACTCTGATGTTCACTGGCAAACCACCCTGGTCTAACTGGTGAGTTCCAGACCAGTGCAAGACTCTGTCTGAACAAAACAAAACAAACCCCCAAAAAACCTGAAGTGTTTCGATAGGACTGGAGGAAGGGCAACTGGCCAGAAAAGCCCCAGGGAGAGAAGAGATGGAGGAAGCTGGGATGCAGTGTGGCTAGTGGATGCTTGTGTTATATGAACAAGGCCCTGGGTTCCAACCCAGCACCTCATAAACCGGGTGTGGTACTATGTCTGTCCTTCCAACAGTTGGGAGGTGGAGGCAAAAGATCTGAAGTTCAAAGTCATCCTTGGCTACAGAGTGAGTTCGAGGCCAACCTGGGCTAAATGTGACCTTTTCTCAGAAAAAAAGGGGTTGGAGGAGGAAGGCTCAGAGCAGTCCATGTACAGTAGGAAAAGAGAAGGCAGGAGAGATTGGGAGATGAAGAGAAAATGGTAAGAGTTGTGGAAGATCTGGAACAAAGGATTCTGGGGCAGCGGGGCTCATTGACCATAGAGAAAGACAGAGGGAAGAAAGGAAAAGATGGGAGAGCTGTTGAATCCAGGCAGATCTTCAAGGCTGAGAGCAAACAGACACAGAGAGGGAAGCCCAGGAAGTAGAAGGAGAGAGGGAGAAAGTCTGAGGCCTAAAGGGTGTGTTGTTCTGGGAAGGAGACTCCTGAGACCCTCTGCACTCCTTGTCAGCATGTGAATCTGGTGGCGCTGAGGAGCGAGATGTCATAGGGCAAAAGGAGGGAGCAGACATGATGAGTCAGCGGTTAGGGAGATATGAAGAGCCTTTTGTGTGGTTCTCCTTTTTTTATGTTATTTGAAGAGCCTGGAGAGTTGGCTCAGTGGTTAAGAGCGCTGGCTGCTCTTGCAGAGGACCCGGATGGTGCTCACCTGGCTGGGGTTTCAGCTTTAGTCCTCTGTTCTGTGGGGAAGAAACAGTGTCAGTGTGACATCAGTGCTGATCCTCCATCATCCCTCTCAGCTGTCCTCTGTGTTCAGACCACCTTCAGAGCATGGGGGAGCAGAGAACCTGCCCCAGGCAGTCAGAGGGGAGCCTGAGCTCCCTCTGCTGGGCTGTTGTCCTACACAGCAACCCTCCCCAGATCTCTGCTAGGTCCATGCCTCACCCCTGTCTCCTTTGCTTCCTTCACCAACCTTGAGTTCCCCTCACTCCATACCTGCCTCATCTACTCTGCATTCACACACCTTCCTTTGTGTGACTTAAGAGACCGCCTCTTTCTGGATATATTTTACTGTACTGATCTATTTGTCTTGGTGCATACTATTCTCTTTTTAATTACTGTAGCTTTTTTAAATTGCCACTTATTTATTATACGGTCGGGGGTGTGCCACAGTTTTTATGGAAGTCAGAGGACAACTTGCAGGAGTTGATTTTTTCCACCATGTGGCTCCCAGGCTCCCACACTGACTCCTTTTAACCTCTGAGGGCTACTGTAGCTTTAAAAAAAACTATTGTTCATTTATTTATTTATATTTACTTAGCTACTGTAGGTTTAAAAGTTTTTTGTTGATGTTGTTTTGTTTTGTTTTGCTTTGCTTTAAGAATTTTAAAATTATGTGCACCCATTTGGGAGTAGATGCCATGAGAGCAGATGGCTGTGGGATTCAGGAGAGGGCTTCCGATCAATATGCCTGGAGCCAGAGTTACAGGCGGTTGTAAACTGCCTGATGTGGGTGCTGGGAGCAGTACTCAGGTTCTCTGCCAGAGCAGCCAGTGCTCTTAACTGCTGAGCCATCCCTCCAGCCTCCTGTTGCAACTTTTGATAAACTCTGAGGTCAGGCAGTGGGAGTGCTCCATTAATGGCCATTTTTGTTGTTATTTCATCTCATTTTGTTTTCGAAAATGTATGTGAATTTGAGAAGATGAACTATTTTTGCAAAACTCCCACTGTAGTTTAGATAAGAATTACATTGTATTTACTGATTATTTTTGCAGTATCGACATCTTTTTAAAAAAAATCTTAATTCATTTTTATTGTATGACTGTTTGCCTGCTGGTATTTCTTTTTGCCACACATGTGTCTGGTCCCTGTGACAGTCAGAAGAGGGCACCAGATCCCCTGGAACAGCAGTTACAAGTTATTGTGAGCCATTGTATGGATGCTGGAATCAAACCCTGGTCCTCTGCAAGAGCAGCCAGTGCTCTTAACCAATGATCCATCTCTCTAGCCTCCTAATATAGACATCTGAACTAATTTTTCCATTTTCAGAATGAGATGATTCCTACTCACCCGCTTCCTCTTTCATTCAACAATGTCACCCACTGTGTTTTGGAGAACAAGTCATTTGGTGCCTTAGTTTCCCTGTTTTTCCCTGTTTTTTTTTTTTTTTTGAGACAGAGTTTCTCTGTGTAGTTTTTTTTTTACCTGTCCTGGAGCTCGCTCTGTAGTCCAGGCTGGCCTCGAACTCACAGAGATCCGCCTGACTCTGCCTCCCGAGTGCTCGGATTAAAGGTGTGTGCCACTGCCGCCTGGCCTTCCCTAAGTGTTTTTAGATTATAATTTTAGTTTTAGAGATTTATTTTCATTTGTGTGTGTGTGCATGATCGTGTATGCCGTCCTGTTCCCATGCCCAAGGAGGCCGAAGAGAGCCCTGGGTGCCTAAAGCTAGACTTACAGGTGGTTGTGAGCTGCTCTATATGGGTGCTGGGATTTGGACTTGGGTCCTCTGCCAGAGCAGCAAGTGCTCTTAACTCCTGAACCATCTCTCTCTGTTTTCTCTTTTGACTTATAACTACACTTTGTTTGTTTGTTTGTTTTTGGACAGCTCTGTGAGATCCACACAGGCACGTCTAACATATCCCCCTCAGCTGGTTAGCCCACTCCTAACTAACCCGAACAATTACATTGTTTTCATTTTTTAATTGTTCGAGTTAGGTTAGGGTTAGATTTCAATGAAAAATCTTCATAACAGGCTCGCCTATCTGAAATCTTTGTCATATTTGGGAGGTTATGGACTATTTAGGAGGTGCAGCCTTCTGGATGAGTTATGTGTCACTGGAGGTGAGTTTTGTGAACGTATTGCCCCCCCTCACTTCCAGCTTTCTCCCTGGTTTTCTGCATGTGTTGCAGATGTGACTTCTCAGTGTACTGCTTCAGCTGCCCCTACACTATTAACCTTCCTTCTGGACCGCAAGCCAAATCCAGTTCTTCCTTCCACAAGTTACTTTTGATCACGATGTTTTATCACCGCAGTGGAAAAGTAACCGCCATTACACACTCTCAAACAGACTTCCTCTTTCAGTCCCTATATGGCTTGGTTGTTTCACCAGAGTGTTTCTCAATACAATTAGACTTGTTCCTGTTCCCTGGTCCCCGTGTCATCCATCTAATCACTGAGTGTTTGTTTGAGGTCTTCCACACCCAAGGATGACTTTGAACTACTGATACTCCTGCCTGCCCCTTCCACACACTGGAGTTACAGACATGCACTACCACACCAGGCTAATCACCAAGTATGAAAGCTTTTGCCTCGACATTTTCCTGGTTCTAGCCGTTCATCCCCAATGTGCAGCTCCAATGTGGCAAAGTGACACAGCCTGGCCCCCCTCCAGACTGTTCTCTGCACCCTAAGACTGTATTGTCAGAATCCAACTGCTGCTCAGGCCACAACACCGCCTTTCACCTCTCACAGAGACACTGCCCAGACACTGTTCTCTCTAGCTGACCTGCTTCTATCCAGGTCTAGGGTTAGAGGACAACGTCCAGGACTCAAGCACTTTCCTGACTCAGCCATCCCTGACCCTCACATCTGCGCTGTCATCAATCCCCTTCAAGGACTCTGGTGTGGACTGTTCTGTGGAAACACTCAGGAAGTGTGATGGGGGTGCAGTCTTGGACCACTTACCTTTCCTTCTCCTCCACCTGAGGAACACTATCAATCCCAAAACCCCAGCCAGGAGCACAGCAGCAGCCACTGCCAACCCAACTGTGGTTCCCAGATCCAGGGTCTGATTCTTCCCGCTCTTCTTCCCTTCTGTGGCTGTGAGAGCAGTTCTGGTGAGGGCAGAAGTTGCAGTGGTGGGCCTTGGAGAGGTGGTCTTGAGGGCTGGGAGGAGATGAAGGAAGTCAGCATTGAACGTGATTGGGAAGTGTAAGCCAAATAAACCTTTTCCTCCCTAAGTTCTTTGGTCATGGAGTTTTTTACAGCAATAGAAACTCGACCTAGGACACCTGCTGCCTCTGAATCCCCAGTCATTGGCTCTGTTCTAGTTTTAAGTACTCTATTGAATCCCCATAGGGACCTGCTGTGGGATGATTTCTGTCCAGGATGCTACATTCAGTCTCCTGCAGTGCCAACTCCATTTTTCCCAATAGCAGTGACTGTACCCTGCAGCCATGCTGCTATCACAGGAGTCGGGCACTTCCTGTGGAAAAGCAGCCTGGGCCTTTGGTGTAAATGGATGTTTTTGTCCCTTCAGCAGCTCCCAAATACCTGGCAGCTGCTTCCCAAATTAACACTCAGAGACTTATATAATTAATATACATTATATTATATATATTAATATATTAATACAATTATATATAAATGCTCCACTGGTAGCTCAGGCTTATTACTAACTGGCTCTTACACTTAAATTAATCCATAATTATTATTCATGTTTAACTTGATACCTTTCCTCAGTAGGGTAGTCTCATCTTGCTTCCTCTGCATCTGCCTGAGGACTCCTGACTCAACCCTTCCTCTTCCCAGCATCCCCAGGGACCTGTGTGTGTTGCCATGCACTTGTAATCCCAGCATTTCAAGGGGAAAATAGACAGATCCCTTGGGCTCACTGACAGCTGTCCTAGCCCATTTTGTGAGTTCAGCCCAGAGAAAGACCCATCAAAGGAAACATAGGAGGAGAGAGAGAGACAGACAGAGAGAGAGAGAGAAAGAGACAGACAGACAGAGACAGAGAGCTAAAGAGAGGGAAAGAGAGACACACACAGAGAGAAGGAAGTCAGGGCTACCAGGGTCTGACCTGGGATGTGCTCACCATGGGTAATGGTGAGGTGAGTTCCATGAATTGACTCAAACTCCTTCATGCCTTCTTTTGTGTTCATATGAACTCGGAAGAAGTACACTGTCTGGTCCTTCTCCTTCAAGTCTAGGATTCTGAGGACTCCAGATGTCTGAGGCTGTGTCCAGTTCAGTGTGAGCCGGTTCTTGAAATGCTCATGTATGAAAGGTGGGGTGGAGTTGTAGATAAATTCCCCATGGAAGTTCTTCTATCTCCAGAGAATTTTCATCTGTGGATTCTCTGCCAACTCCCAGGGGAAGTAAAAGGAGAAGGGGATCTCGATGGAGCTGCCCTGGACACCAGAGAGGTGTGCTGGTTGGTTGACCCCAAAGGGTCTTTCTCTGTTGGGTCCTGCTGAATTACCTGGGAAGGATGGGGAGAATCTGAAGTCTCTTCAGGAGATGGAAAAGACAACTCAGAACTTCCTGAGCCATTATCCATAGGCCAGTCCTGCATCCCATTGTCCCACAGAGGACAGGACAGACAAGGAAAGGTTGGGATGGAACCACTCTCAGGATGAGCGCTCTCTCATGGCACAGGGCAACCTCTGGCTCCTCTAGCAGACTCCTGTCCACATGACAGCCCACTCTACCCAGCCCCACTGACCCCTCCTGTGGTTAGGGCAGAGTCCCTGCTAACAAGGTCCCCACCACTCACCGGCTTGCAGACATGCAGCTGACAGCAGCAGAAGCAGGATCCAAGCCATGGCTTGATTCCCTGTAGGATGTGAGACCAGCAGAGCCATCAGGAAGGAGAGGAGAACTTGTGTAACCACCCTGTGGTGTTCAGGAGTCAAGAGAATAATGATAAGATGACCCAGATCCACTGGGTCTTCTCATGTGGAGGACACTGTGGGGCAGGACCTCCCCATCTCCACCTCCTTGTGTCCAGCAACTTCCTTCATGATTCTGGCTTCTTCTTTCCCATGCTGCAGAAGATCTGCCCTGTGGTCACTGACAGGGTGGCTGTGACATTGAGCTCAGCCCATATTTTTAGTTGGAAGATGTGGAATTGACCTTTGCATGCCTGACTCTTCTT
>CABHPP010104937.1:21379-34768 GCA_902168425.1 Peromyscus attwateri
TGACCTTCTATCTTATCCAGTCTTACCCATTCCTATGTGGCCTGTAATTATTTTTTTTCACACCTCTAGACATCTTCCTCTCCTGCCATTTTCCTCCTCAATCTATTTTTCCTTTTTTTTTGGTTTTTCAAGACAGGGTTTCTCTGTGTAGCTTTGCGCCTTTTTCTGGAACTCGCTTTGGAGACCAGGCTGGCCTTGAATTCACAGAGATCTGCCTGCCTCTGCCTCCCAGGTGCTGGGATTAAAGGCATGCGCCACCACTGCCCGGCCCAATCTATTTTTCATTATGTCTCCCACCATGCTGTCTGTCTGTCTGTCTCTCTCTAATAACCTCAGGCACAGAAGTGGTCAGTTTCTGCTCACTTCAGACACAGCGAGGATGGAGGTGATGAGGAAACACATTCCGTCACCAGCCCTAGCTCGATGTCCCCACCACCACCTGCTCTTTGTCCTCTTCTTGCCCTTCAGGGACTCTGCATAGCATCCAGCAGAACCAAGGACCGGTGGACACTCTCGCCCTGGCCTGCTCACTGCTGCAGAGTCTGGAACTACCCTGGACTTCCTGGGTGATCGTCTCCTTCCCCTAGACAGTGACTCCAAAGCTACTCCAGTTACTGAAGGACGATTTCTACATCCCACCAACCTTCACACACCTCAGAAGAGGATGCCAAGGATCAGAGAAGCCCTGGCACATGTCACATGACTGCCACATGGCAGGTTGACTGGACTTTATCCCATCGAGTTCTCGTAGTCCTCCACTCCACACAGACTTTAGACTTCCTGCTCCACACAGCCTCTGAACTCCTCTCAAAGTTCAGAGATCAGCTGCTGGGTTCCCAGGAGAATGTTCCCACAAAGCACTTGAGTGACTCCCTATAGCTGTGGCTATTCTAGAACCTTCTTTGGATGAAGTGGGCAAAGACTCAGAGCAGCCATATTCACTTATGATCCCAGCTGCCCCTTGAATTCCTCCTTACTGCTGCTACCTGCTGGGTCCTTAATCCCAAGTCATGGGTCTGTTCTAGTTTCAAGTCCTTAGTTGAATCCCCACAGGGACCCTGCTGTGGGATGATTTCTATCCAGGATGCTGTAATCAGTCTCCTGCAGTGCCAACCCCATTACCCCCAACAGCAGTGACTGGGCCCTGGAGCCATGATGCATTCACAAGGGAGGGGCACTTCCTGTGGAAGAGCAGCTGGGGCTGTGGTGTGCACAAATTGGGCTTTTACATACATGTGACCATGGAGAGTGACAGACTGCAGTGAGAACCTGGCTGCTGCTCAGGCTGTTCCACAAGTGTGCCCTGCTCCCACAGAATAAGTGTAATTTTAAAGTTTAAGAAATAAGTGTAATTTTAAAATTTAAAACCCAAAGTGGCCTAGGCATGGTGTTGTACGCCCTTTAATTCTAGCTTTGGGAGGCAGAGTCAGAGGCAAGTGGATCCTTGTGAGTTTGAGGCAAGCCTGGTCTATATGTTCTGTTCCAGTCAAGCAATGGCTACATAGATCTTGTCTCAAAAACAAACAAAACAAAAAACAAAACAAACAAACGAACAAGAAACCAAACCTCTAAATAATAACAAAGAAAGAAAAACCAAATTAAACAACAAAAACCTAAAAACAAACAAACAACAAATCCCAAGGTGGATTGTGTCCAGGGGAGGAATCCCTGAGGTTGTCCTCTGGCCTCCACTTATATGAGCACACATTCACTTGCACACACTCACTTGCACATACATTCACTTGTACACAGACACACACAAATCACTAAAGATACTTTTCACAGCTGATCTGCCACCACATGTCTACCCAGTATTCATCCTGAGTAAACACGGCCTCCCCAGGACAGGCTTTGTGATTCTTTAGACTGCAGTTCCTGATGCTGTCGCCAGCATTCAGACTCTAATTTTATACCCAGCTGTGTTTTCCCATGATAGTGGTGGCAGAGAACAGGCTCAACCCTTCCTATTTCTGTGTGAATCATCCAGGTCCAGAAAGTTCCCTCAAACAACACACAGTGCAAACTCTGTGGGTTCTGACCAGGCAGATAACCTCATTGATGAAAACTTTCCATCTGTCTGCCCTTCCTGGCACACCACCTACCCTCCCACCCCTTGATGTCTTTCCTCCAGTGACAACATACAGAGCCTAGATGTAACCCGAGACTAGCCCACCAGTTCTGGGTCCTGAGGAGAGTGGAGGAGATGCTAGAGAGGGTGGAAGGATGGTGGCTGGTGGTGTAGACAGGACACTCAGGCTGCACCTGAGACTTTACATTAGCACAGTTGCCCCGCCCCCATCTGACCTCTTCTTTCTCCCCTAGGATGACATCATCATCTTCATCTCCTCATGTGCTGCCCAACCTCAGCATGAGCATCCCGGCACCCCTTCCCAGGGGAGCCCCAAGAAGAGACTCTATAGTGTCCTAAAGGCCCAGTGGGTTGGTTGGGTGTCCAGCTCAGTATCCTAGTCCTCTGGATGAAGTCTCCCAGCTTCTGCAGATACCCAAGGCCAGAGGCAGAAACTCACAAGTCACTGAGTTTGAGGTCACAGAAATGGAGAAACTCTCAACTTTCTCTTCAACATTATATATTGCCTAAGTGAAACTATTAATATTTACAAAATTTTCTAAGTGACTCTAGAGAGAAAACTTGTGACATCTTCAAATTCTCTGTCTCCAAACAAAGTGAAGTAATAGATGACCTGCCTCCATGACCTCACTGTAGTCTTTGGAGTTTTGGTTAGCTTTCCTGTTTGTTTGGTTTTAAGAAAATTTCTCATGTAGCCCAGGCTGGCCTCAAACTCAATAGGTACTAATGACAGCCTCCAATTCATGATCTTGCTATCTCTACTGTCAATCATTGGATTACAGACATAGGCCACCATGCCTGGCTTCCTCTAGAACTTCTTTTAACTGTCTGGCTCAGGCCAGGGAACATAAATCCCAAACACTGTAGGCCATGCTGGAACCCATGTGTGCTCCCCATTCCAACAGTAATGTTCCTTCACCCTGAGGGGATTTGACCTAAACGTTGTTGAGAATGTTTTTTTCTGTGAAGTCTTTGCTGTGGGCTCCTTTGTTATTTGTCCTTTTT
Organism: Peromyscus attwateri; assembly: GCA_902168425.1. Classification (NCBI taxonomy): domain Eukaryota; kingdom Metazoa; phylum Chordata; class Mammalia; order Rodentia; family Cricetidae; genus Peromyscus; species Peromyscus attwateri. Next base: position 24,474 of record CABHPP010104937.1, read on the forward strand.
GAACAATGGAAACTGACATGGCAAGTCACATGACCATTGGAGTAACAGCTTTGAGGCTCCTTCCCTGTGCCCCCCTCACTGCAGGGAGATGATGAATGGGCACTCCTGTAGATGACTGGCCAGACCATCATCCTGTCAGCCTGCTTTTGTGAACACCCCAGGGATGCTCAGAGGAGACACCACCCCAGCTGCCAAGATCACTGTGACCATGGCTGCTGCTGAGTTCAGCCTCAGGAGTCTTGGATCCAGTTACACCACTGCAGACATCTCACAGCTGCCTCAGGAGACTTCACTTTAGCCATGAGAATCCTGGGTGACTTCTCCATGACCTCTTCTATCTTCAGCTAGCCTCATGGGGATGGGACAGTTTCTTCACAGACTCAGCAAAGGTCCAAGTTGATAAGCCATGAAACATTTATTAAAAAGTGTTATTAACTCCATGGTTGACAGAAACAGCACCATTGTGCTTTCAGAATCAGAGAGAGACAAGATGATCTGAGTCCGAGGAGGGGATATCAGAGCCCACATAGTAGAAGTGAGTTCTCTTCTCTAGTGCTGTCCAAGGACAGGATGTTTCACAGCACAAGACTGCAGCCATACTCCCCGATTCCCAGGCAGGAGACAGGAAAGTGGGTGAGATACACAGATGTGTGGTCATCAATCCCTACTTTGATGTAAACTGACCTCCCTGGTGAGAGATTCTGGCCCCTGGAGGTCTGTTAGCTGGGGACTGATAGACAATGTTTGTCTCTGAGAAGGAGAGGAAGATTTTCCAGAGTCAGTTTTCTCTTTGCACCACTTGGGTTCACAGAATCGAAGGCAGGTCATTGGGCTAGGCTGCAAACACCTTCTCATTCAGCTGTCTCTCTGCTCCCTTTTCTTTGTCCATGCATATGTAATTCACATACTTCATTTAAAATAAATTTAGGAAAAATTATGACCATGATTCATCCCCTTGAGGAATCCACATTATTTTTTATGATATGGTCTCTCATTGTTCTGGAACTCAGCATTAGCCTAAACTAGCTGGACAGACAGCTCCAAGTCTCTGGCTGCCTCCTGCTTGTCCAGGGCTGGGATTACAAATTCCTGTTATTGGTTCATAGTTCATGTGTTCCATTCGTTTGGCTATTTGTCCCTGTGCTTTTTCCAACCTTGGTCTCAACAATTCTCGCTCATACAAACCCTCCTCTTTCTTGCCAATTGGACTCCCGGAGCTCCACCTGGGGCCTGGCCATGGATCTCTGCATCCGGTTCTCTCAGTCATTAGATGAGGTTTCTAGCACAACAATTAGGCTGTTTGGCCATCCTATCACCAGAGTAGGTCTTTTTGGGCTGTCTCTCGACCATTGCCAGTGGATCAGGCCCTCTGGATAAGTGAGACAGTTGATTAGCTTGATCTGTTTGGGAGGCATCCAGGCAATGGGGCCGGGACCTGTCCTTAGTGCATGTGCTGGCTGTTTGGAACCTGGGGCTTATACAGGGACACTTGGCTCAGCCTGGGAGGAGGGGACTGGACCTGCCTGGACTGAATCTACCAAGTTGAACTCAATCCTCAGGGGAGTCTTTGCCATGGAGGAGATGGGAATGGGGGGTAGGCTGCAGGGAAGGCGTGGGGGGGGGAGGGGGGGAATCCATGGCTGATATGTAAAATTAAATTAAATTATAAAATAAAATAAAAAAGAAAATGTCAATAAATAAATGCAGGGAGGCTCCAATAAAAAAATTCATGTTATCTCCCTGGCTGCTGCAACCTGCAGGAAAATGTAATGGAACTCAGCTACTATCACAAAAGCTACAACTTGGAAAAGTCAAGGACTTTTCAAAGGTCAAGCCATGGCTTAAGACATCTTGGAGATATTTTAGCTTTATATACATATATATATATACATGTACATGTACATGTACATACACACACACACACACACACACACACACACACACACACACATTAGCTGGCTCCTAAAATGATTTTCTTGTGAGCTTCCAGGAACTGCTAACTGTGTATTTATCTAAAATACCTATAAAGCATCCAAGGCCAAACGATCTCCTGAACTAAGGCAACACCCTTGTGGAAACGATGCCTGTTCCCTAGTCAGGTGAATAGCTTTATTTCTTGTGCAATCTGAGACCCTCCTTTTCTATTAGTAACATTATAGACTCCTAACTCCTTACCTAACTACTTATAGGAATGTAGACTGAGCAAATAGATTCCCTTCTTGATAAACTAACCGATCCTTAGCTCTCAAATGACCTCCTCCCTAAACCACTCCATTTCAGGTTGTAAAAGAAAGCCTGATGGTCACTGCCTTAGGAAAATTCCCACCTGCCTTTATGACCCTGTAGGAATTCAAGCCTGGTGACCTGGATGGAGGGGAGGATTGCTATTGCTTGGGTTTATACCTGAATACCCTACAGAACTGAGAGAGATGGAGAACTGAGAGGGAGAAGGAGGATTTTGATAGAGAACTTGAGGATGAGATGGAGAAGAGAAAAGAGAATGGAAGACTAGATGGAAAGGCTAGAAGAGAGGACTAGAGGAACGAGATGGAAGATGAGGAAGAGCCAGATGGGGAAGAACAAGATGAGGAAGAAGGAGATAGGAGAGGAGAGGAGATGGGAAGGAATTAGTTGGATAAGAACCTAGATAGGAAAGAACTAAGATGAAGGAATTAAGATAGAACCTAGAGGGGACAGCAGATAAATGTAGAGACAAATCAGGCAAGAAAGGAGCTAGGCATGGGAGCAGAATAGAAGCTGTGTAGAGAGAGAACTGACTCAGAAGAATAAAGTGTATGGACTAAGGAGTTTCATGTACATAGATCCATTTCTTTTCATCAAAGATTAAATCATCAGCTGGTTGTAGATTCTTCCCAGACCTGGGAGGGGACTATCAAGGGTCTGGACCCCCTTAGTCACCTCCTTGGCTTATAATGTGGGTGCCCCCAACCAAATTCAGGTTCTCTATCACCCTGGCATGCCTCTCATAAAAAAATTTCCCAAACAGCCTGTCTTAGTCAAAATTTCATTGCTGTGAGGAGACACCATGACCACAGAAACTCTTATAAAGGTAAACATTTAATTGAGGTTGGCTTACAGGTTCAAAGGGTTGATTATCATCATGGTGGGAAGTTTAGTGGTACACAGGCAGACATGGTCTGGAGAGGTAGCTGAGCATTCTACATCCAGACTGGCAGGCACCAGGAAGAGAGAGGGAGACACTGGTCCTGGCTTGAGCATTTGAAATGTGAAAGCCCACCCTCAGTGACTCACTTCCTACAACAAGGCCACGCCTACTCTGACAAGGCCACACATCCTATGTGCTACAGCCTTGTGACAAAGCACACAGATCCTTGAGTGTATGAGGGTTCAGCCATTCTTATTCAAACCACCACACAGGCCCTCACCTACTCCTTGGGATGACAGGCTCTCACCTGGCTGGGGTTCATCTTTAGTCTGCTGGCCTGTAGGAGAAGAAACAGTGTCAGTGTGGCAGCCATGCTGATCCTCCATCTGCCTCTCAGCTCTTCTCTGTGTTCAGACAACATTAGGGGCCCAGGGCAGCAAACAGCTCTGCAGCAGACATTCAGGGACAGCTCTGAGAGTCACCAGGTCCTCAGGCTGATCGTCAACTGTCTTTCTGCACAGCAGAGTCAATCAGAGGACAGCTCTCCTGGTCCTTTGCCCTTGTCCATGTCCTTCTCCCCCTGCTTCCTTCCCCTGCCTTGAACTCATGTCTCCTCCCTGCTTTTCCTGCTCTGCACTCACCAATCCTCCCTTTTGTCTCCCTGGAAACTGTCTCTCTATCTTTCCATGTGAGTGCAGGCTGCTGCCACCCTGCAGATTCAGCCTCAGGGTTCGAATCCCAGTCAGACTTCTGCTGCCTCTCAGGCTGCTGCTCTCCAGCTCTCAGATGCTCCTCTTTCCTATTGGAGGGTTGAGCCCTTCTGAAGACATGGACACTTCCCTTATGTGATTCATATACATGCAGACAAAACAGCCATACACATGAAATAAAATTAAATCATTTGTAAACATTGCCAGTAGCATCTCAGCCTGTAGTGAGATTTCATGTTCTTCCCACCCTGAATTTTATGTGGTTTAAGCTTTCATAGATCTTTTTTTTAAATTTTTTATTTTTTGTTTTGGTTTTTTTTTTTTTTTTTTTTTTTGGTTTTTCGAGACAGGGTTTTTCTGTGTAGCTTTGCACCTTTCCTGGAGCTCACTTGGTAGCCCAGGCTGGCCTCGAACTCACAGAAATCTGCCTGGCTCTGCCTCCCGAGTGCTGGGATTAAAGGCATGTGCCACCACCGACCGGCTGTTTTTTTGTTTTTTGCATAGATCTTATACCTGGTGTCACAATCACTGTGAGTTCATATGTGCAACTCCCCTGATGTGCTCACAAAATGCTGTTTTCTCCACATTTGGATCTTATACAGTCTTTTGCCCTGACCCCCATTTCTCAAAGATCCTTGAGCTGTGGGTAGAGGGGTGTTAGTATGTCCCAATGAGGCCTGAGATGCCACAATTTTATTCTCAGAACGTTGGCCAGTTGAGCGACTCTGTTAGTTGGCACCTGCTGCAAGGAGAAGCAGCTCTGACAAGGTCGAGAGACGCACAGATCTGTGGGGACAGCAGTAATGTTGTTAGAGTCACTTTAATTCCATGTCCATTAAGTAGAGGATGGGAGTGGATTTTCCTTAGGGCCTAGGATGGTCACACACAGGTTCTTGGACCCTGTAACAGTGCCAGGTCTGGGTTCCATCTCATGGAAGGGGCCTTAGATTTTTGTCATTTTATTTAATTATTTTTAATATACATATATATATATATATATATATTTAAATTTGTTATGTGTATGGGTGTTTTGCTTGCATATATATCTGTACACCACATGATTGGTTGGTGCTCACAGAGGCCAGAAGAGGGTGTCATATCCTCTGGAACTGTTACAGGTGGTTGTGAGCCACCATGTGAGCATTCGGAATTGAAACACAGTCTTCAACAAGAGCAGTAAGTTTTGTTAACTACTGAGTCATCTTTCAAGCACCTTGACATTTCAAATACAAAAGTACTAAGGGTTAGAAGTGTTCAGATTTGTTCAAGACCCATGTTGAACACACAGCTAACACAGGCTGGAGTCCAGGTGTGACATGAAAGCCCATACTCCTCATTCTATCCTTTCAGATGCTTTAAACATAAGAATCCAGAAATCTGGCTTGTAAAACATCAGGCTAGATTGACTGAAAGGGATTCTCAACTTTGTCCTTTGTTCTCTTTACGCCCTAAAAAAATTAAGGCTCCTGAAAGCAAGGCCTCAGTGACCAGCTTACCCGAGGAGAAGGAAATTAAAATCGTATCAAAGTGCCCTGCTCCACCAATTCGGCATGGAGCTTGTCCATTGGGAAAGGAAGGTCCGGGAGCTCAGGATCCCCTGACACAGGAGGCAGCAAGTTTCCCCCCTGAAGATGACGGTCCAGTGACCTGGACTTGGAGCAATTCATGGAAAACAGTGGAGAGGCAGAGGAGAGAGGGGAGTCACAGCAGAGGGATGGCTCAGAGGAGTTCCTGGTGGGCGTCTTTGAGGAGTAGTGTGCTCTGGTCCTTCTACTGTTCACAGCCTCTCAGTGATCCTGATCAGCTGTTGAATGTTGGGGTTGGTGTCCTGTTCCAGGCTTCAAGTCAGAGCTGTGCATCCTGGGTAATAAAGCATGTCTCTGGGACCACAGCTTATGCTGTGCTTCCTTTCATGTTGCTATGGCAACCTGCCTTCCATTGGTGAAATTATTAAGGCCACTCCACAGAGTTAAAAGGAAGATTTATTTAATGGGTAACTTACAAATGAAGGGAGAGGTAGGTGACAGGTTCTGGAAAAGATGCAGTGCAGTCCAGTGGTGTTCTCTGGAGAACTCCCCTTGGTCTACCTCTCGCAGGTCCAGGAAACAAGAGAGCACTGTGTGTCCAATCTCAGGTCTTCAGGCCCTCTCCTGGCCCTGCCTTGTAGGCGTGATAGTTACTGAAGTCTCAGTGGGGGTTGGAACTTCCAGACCAAAGCTGGAATGGCTACCCACTACATCTCCCCCTTTTTGTCTAAATAAGAAGGTTCTAATTTAATACAAGATTATATACAAAGGAATGGTTATCAAATATTGTCCAGGAGTAATGAGGGATAATGACTTAGATAAGATGGAACTACAATCAATGCAAACAATATCAAGCAAGAAACACATACTAAAATCGAGAGAAGTCTAGAGCATAGAGCATAGTTATGTTACAAAGATCATTCCAAAAGGTGTCCTATCCTAAAGAACCTGAATCTAATAGTTAATATGTTCTATCTAAGAGATTTTATATATATATATATATATATATATACACATACATATACACATACATATATACACACACACACACACACACACACACACACACACACACACACACATATATATATACTAAGTTGTAACTATAACTGCTAGTCTTCAATCCCATCAAAGACCTGAGAGGGAATATAATGGAACCTGAGAAATGGTAGATGGATGCAAGCAACTTTCGGGAATCTTGCAAGAGTAGACCAAGACAGCTGACAGCCTGGACAGTCACCTAATGTTTCTCAGCATTGATGGTGCATTCAAATTGGCTACAAGCCTAGAGTATCTGACAGACCATTTTCAGAAGCAGGAATTCTGAAAGACCATCTTACCCTGTCTTGGCAGAGTTCAGTGGTCGCTTTCCTTGTGTCCCGCTTGTCCATAAAGGACAGCATTGCATTCGTACTGTCAGCAGTCGAGGCAAGGGCAGTTCTTTGCCCAGTAGGCCATTTTGTGCCAAGAAGACAAACTTCCAAATGGAAATGTCTTAGAAGCCCAACATTCTCTCGGGATCAAATTGGTTCTGCCAGGAGCAATTGTGTCTCACGTCAACAGAATTCTAAGTTATTTAAATGCCATATTCTCTAGGTCTATGAAGTGTTTGAAGATTACTTGTCCATCTGACCTATGTATCTGTAAGTCTGGATAACCTAACTAACGTAACTATAGAGATGACAAGCATAGGTGACTATAAATCTATAAGTCTTATCTACCGAAATAACCTAAGGACTAAGGCTTCATGTAAACAAGGTAAACAGTCTATAAGCAAATGTATGATAAAGATCAATGACTTCAAAATTGTGACAATACACAAGATATTTATAACAGAGGTAGGAATATATAGTGCAATATACAATATGACAATAATCTTAAATATATATCAATATACAGAATATCCTAAACAGAAGTAAAACATACATACAGTATGATAGATATAAATTTACATTTGCATCAATATACAAATATTTCAAATAAGAGTAGAGTTATATGTACGTTATAACAAATATAGTTCTGTATTTGTATCAATATTCAAATTTCCTTAAGCAGGACTATAAAAATAGTTTACATTTGTATCAATATATAAGAATCCATAACAGTGTAAATTACAGTGCAAATTATCAAAGGCTGCTATTTTACTAAATTTGTTTACTAGTATATACAATAATCTACCATAATATCTTATACCTATCCATTCCATTTCTTCTTTTCCCTTTTTTTTTAGGAGGATACTGAGTCTAATATTTTCTTCCACCCCCAACCCTATAACCATCATCATCCATAACCCTGAGAAATATGAAACCTTAGGGAGAAGGGGCGTTGTTTTCTTAGAATTGCTTTTTGCTGTTTAGGGAGTGATGGTATCTCTGTTGGGTACTTTGAGAAAGCTCGTATAGTTAAATCTCAGTTAGACTAACTGTGGGTTCTGCAGCAAGTCTTAGAGTAATGGATAAGATTGTCTGAAATTCTGGCAAGAAGTGTAGTATAATGATGATTACTATGGCATCATTCTGGATTGGGTAGAGTTGTTGTTGTTGTTGGGGCCCCATCTTCCTTCTGGAGACTTCAGAGATTGCTATTGGAAAAACTTATTTGTTATCAAAATGGAAAGTTTGGATTTAAAGAGGACATAACATGTAAGAAAGGATTCAGAGAAATCAAGAGTAAGCATGGAGAGAATTAGAATCTTGAAGACAATTGTCCCTTTTATTGGTTTCCTTCTGTCCCACACCATAGGGCCCTTCTGATACGGGACTGAAGAATCTCTCAACCTTTTCTTTTAGCAATATGCTTGCGTTTAGAGAAGGAGTGAGCCAATTCCATCTCCAAAGCCAGCTTGGCTTATAATTGAATTGGAACCACAACTTTTCTAGATTGATAGAGATATAGATGTTAGACAGTGAGATTTTACCCTGTGTAGATTGGTACCAACAGATTCTTTCTTTCTGCTGTAAACATCTGGATATCCAAGGCCTTATGATTTCTGGAAGATGGGTATTTCCATTATCCTGGAAAGACAAAAACAGAACCCTACCCCAACCTTTGATTATTAAATTTTTCTTACAACTTGTAGAGATGTCACGTTGGTGGATGATCTTTTACTTCTCCTCATCAAGGGGTTTTTCCTGTTCGAATCAAATTTTTATTAAGTTTGTTGGTATCCAAAGCTTTTATTCTCCTGCAGAAACAAAAGCAAAACCCCTTCCCCAATGTAGAACATATCCAGGTTTCCATTCTGAGGTCAGCACATCCTTGAAATAAACCGGTTGGTTTAGCTCAGGAGTTTTGTCTGTCGTCCAATGTCTCTCCGCAGCTGTTGTTCCTTTCTCATCAGCATTGAGAAAATTCAAGGCTAATAAAGCACTATGCAATCTATTTCTAGGAGTCATTGTTACCTGTTGCTGTTTATTTACCATATCATTTAAAGTTCGGTTGGATCTTTCTATGACTGCTTGGCCTGTGGGAAAATGTGGTATACCTGTAACATGCTTTATATTGTAATAAGCAAAGAATTGTCTCATTTTGTTGGAGACATATGCTGGGGCATTGTCTGTCTTAATTTGTACAGGTATTCCCATTATGGCTATAACTTCTAATAGGTGTGTAATCACAGAATCAGCCTTTTCAGAACTCATAGGAGTTGCCCATTGAAATCCTGAATAGGTGTCAATGGTATGATGTACATACTTTAACCTTCCAAATTCTGCAAAATGAAACACATCCATCTGCCAAATTTCATTTCTTTGTATACCTTTTGGATTGCTCCCCGCAGGTAATGGAGTTTGGTTATAGATGGAACAAGTAGGACATTTTTTCACAATATCCTTAGCCTGTTGTCAAGTGATGGAGAAATCCTTCTTCAAACCTTTGCTATTTACATGGTATTTCTTATGAAATTCTGAGGCTTCTAGCACATTACCTATTGGTAACTGATCAATCTCATCATTACCTTGTGCTAGAGGTCCTGGCAGACCTGTATGGGATCTGATATGTGTTATATATATAGGATGTTCCCTTTTTCTGATGATTTCCTGCAATTGTATGAATAATGAAGTTAATTCTGTATTATCAGGAATAAATTCAGTAGTTTCAATATGTAAAACAACTCTCTCGCATATTGAGAGTCAGTGACTATATTGAGGGATTCTGTGAAGTACCATAAGAATGGCAAACAGTTCTGCCTTTTGTACAGAGCTGTATGGACTTTGTACCACTTTACTTAAGTCTCCTGATTTATATCCTGCTTTCCCTGATTTATTTGCATCAGTATAGAATGTGAGGACTCCAGAAATTGGCTTTTGTCATACAATGTGAGGAAGGACCCATTCAGTCTTCTTTATGAATTCTATTCTCTTGCTTTTGGGATAGTGGTTGTTAATCTCTCCCAAAAAGTTACTGCAGGCTCTCTGCCAGTATTCATTATCTTTCCATAGTGATGAAATTTCCTCATTAGTTAAAGGTACTACAATTTCTGCTGGGTCCATTCCTGTTAACTGGCGAAGTCTTAATTTACCTTTTAAATCAAATCAGAGATGTTTTCTATATAAGTCTTTAATTTCTTATTTGGTGGCAGGAAAACCATTCCAATATAATACCTTCCCTCTGCTCAAAATACCTGTTGGGGAAGGTCTGGAGGGGAATATGACAAGAATGCATTTAAGTTCTGGATCCACACTATCCACATGTGCTTCTCGAATTGTCTTTTCTACTAGAGCCAAATCCTTCTCAGCTTTGGATGATAATTAACTTGGACTATTTAATTCTTTGTCCCCTTCTGGAGTATTAGCCAAATTTTGTAGTCCATTTTTGGGTATTCCCATGATACCCAGTAAGTTGGAAATGCTTCCTAATAACTTTTGAAAATCATTAAGAGTCTTCAATCGATCTCTCCTTAGTTGTACCTTTTGGGGTCTAATTTTTTGTAGC
>CABHPP010104940.1:3039-14989 GCA_902168425.1 Peromyscus attwateri
TCTTTCTTTCTTTCTTTCTTTCTTTCTTTCTTTTTTTGATATGTTCTTGGAGTCAGTCTGCAAGTATTTTATTGAGATTTTTGCCTCTATGTTCATAAGGGAAATTAGTAATTCTCTTCTTTGTTGAGTTTTTATGTGGTTTGAGTATCAGAGTAACTGTGGTCTTGTAAAATGAACTGAGCAATGTTTCTTCTGTTTTTATTTTGTAGGATGATTTGAGGATTATTGGCATTAACTCTTCTTTGAAAGACTTGTAGAATTCTGTGCTAAAACCATCTGGCTCTGGGCTTTTTTTGGTTGGGAGGCTTCTAATGACTGCTTCTATTTCACTAGGCCTCATAGTTTAAATTACTATCTGATCTTAATTTAACTTTGGTAAGTGGAATATATCAAGAAAATTATCCATTTCTTTTAGATTTTCCAATTTGGTGGAATACAGGATTTTAAAGTAAGTCCTTATTTTTCTCTGGATTTCCTCAGTTTCTACTGTTATGTCCCCCCTTTCGTTTCTAATTTTGATAATTTTGATATACTCTCTACACCCAGTAGTTAATATGGATAAGAGTTTGTCAATCTTATTGATTTTTCTCAAGGAACCAACACTTTGTTTCATTGATTCTTTATATTGTTTGTTTCTATTTTATTGATTTCAGCACTGAGTTTAATTATTTCTTGCCATTTACTCCTTTGGGTGTGATTTTTTTTTTTTTTTTTGGTTTTTCGAGACAGGGTTTCTCTGTGTAGCTTTGCGCCTTTCCTGGAACTCGCTTGGGAGACCAGGCTGGCCTCGAACTCACAGAGATCCGCCTGCCTCTGCCTCCCGAGTGCTGGGATTAAAGGCGTGCGCCACCAACGCCCGGCCGGGTGTGATTTTTTTTGTTCTAGAGCTTTCAAGTGTGCTGTTAAGTTACTAGTATGATATCTCTCCAATTTTTTAATGTAAGTACTTAGTGCTATGAATTTGCCTCTTAGAACTTCATTGTGTCTCATAAGTTTGGGTATATTGTGTATTCATTTTCATTTAATTCTGTAAAGTCTTGGATTTCTTTCTTAATTTTTGTCTTGACACATTTCAATCAGTAGGGAGTTGTTAATTTTCCATGAGTTTGAAAGCTCTATGTTGTTTCTGTTTTTATTGATACCTGTTTTTAATCTCGGGTAGTCAGATAGGACGCAGGGTGTGATTTCTATTTTCTTGTATCTCTTGAAATTTGCTTTATGTCCAATGATGTGGTCAGTTTTGGAGGAAGTTTAATGGAGTGTAGAGAAGAAGGCATTGTGTGTGTGTGTGTGTGTGTGTGTGTGTGTGTGTGTGTGTGTGTGTGGGTGTGGGTGTGTGTGTTTGGGTGGAATGTTCTGTAAATATCTGTTGGGTCCATTGCATTTATAACATGTTAGCTCCAGAATTTCTCTGTTTAGCTTTTGTCTAGATTACCTGTCCATTGGTGAGAATAGTGTATTGAAGTCTCCCACTATCAGTATGTGATTTAAGTTATAGTAGCATTTCTTTTATGAACTTCGGTGCCCTTGTGTTTAGTGCAGAGATGTTAAGAATTGCAATGTTCTCTTGGTAGATTTTTCCTTTGCGGATGTAGTATTCTCCCCTATCTCTTATGATTAGTTTTGACTTGAAGTCTATTTTGTCAGATACTGAAATGGCTACATGTGCTTTCTTAGGTCCATTTACTTGGATTATCCCTTTTCATCTTTTTACCATGAGGTGATGACTATCTTTGATGTTAAGAAATGTCAATGAGCAGTGTTTGTTGATTCCTGTTAATTTGTTGTTGTGGTGGTGGTGGTGGTGATGGTGGTGGTGGTGGTGGTGGTGGTGTGTGTGTGTGTGTGTGTGTGTGTGTGTGTGTTTCCCTTCTTCTGATTTGCTTGTCTGGGATCATTTATTCCTTGTGTTTTCTTGGGCATAGTTATTCTCTTAGTTGGAGTTTTCCTTCTAGCACCTTCTATAGGGCTGGATTTGTACATAGTTGTTTCTTAAATTTGGTTTTATCACATAATGTCTTGTTTTCTCCACCTATGGTGACTGAAATTTTGCTGGGTATAGTAGTCTGGGCTGGCATTTGTGGTCCCTTAGAGTCTGTAGCACATCTGTTCAGGATCTTCTGACTTCTAGAGTCTTCATTGAGAAGTCGGGTGTAATTCTAATGGGCCAGTCTTTATACGTTACTTGGTCTTTTCCCCTTGCAGCTTTTGATATTCTTTGTTCTATATGTTAATTTTTTATTATTATCTGCTGAGGGAATTTTCTTTTCTGGTCCAGTCTATTTGGTGTTATGCTCCTTGTACCTTGATAAGTATCTCCTTCTTTAGGTTAGGAAAATTTCTTTCTATGACTTTGTTGAAAATATTTTCTATGCCTTTGACCTGGGTTTCTTCTCCTTCCTCTATTCCTATTATCCTTAGATTTGGTCTTTTTATAGTCTCTCAGATTTCCCGGATGTTTTATGCCAGTAGTTCTTTTAGATTTAACGTTTTCTTTGACCAAGGTAGCCATTTCCTTTATGGTGTCTTCAATGCCTGAGATTCCTTCTTTCATCTCTTATATTCTGCTCTTGAAGTTTGCCTCTAGATTCCTAAATTTTTCATTTCCAGATTTCTCTCAGTTTGGGTTTTCTTTATTGATGCCATTTCCATTTTTCAGGTCTTGAATGGTTTTCTTCATTCCCTTCCACTGTTCGTTTGTGTTTTCATAGATTTCTTTAAGGGACCTCTGTCATATCCACAAAGGCTATTTTAAGGTCACTGTCTTGTGCTTCAGCTGTGCTGATAGACTCAGGGCCTGCTGTGGTAGGGTTGCTGGGCTCTAGGAGAGACATATTGTCCTGGTTGTTGTGTTTTTATGCCGTCATCTAGGCATCTGGTTTTAGGAAGATTGTAATTCTAAGTGCTGATACCTGGTCTTGTCTTTGTTAGGTGGATGTTTCGTTCCTTGGTTTCTGTTGCCCTCTCAGATTTTTAGGCGAGTGTGGTGGCTGTGTATTTCCTGGTAGGGAATTCTTCTGGGAGTCTGATAGATGTGGTCACTGGGAGTTCTGGGTCAAATGTGACCCTAGGTATTGGAAGCTGACACTTAGGAATGGGGATGGGGGGTTAAGGGCATCCACAGGAGGGAGGAGAACAGAGTGTTCCACCATGATCTACTTAGTTTTCTGGGAATGGTGGTAGAGAGTGAAGAGAAGCCACAACAGGTATTCTGCTCCAGAGCCAGGGATGAGCCTGGGGGTTGGATATGGAGGTGAAGAGGAAGAGTGAAGCTTGCCTACCTGCTTCCCTGGTTACACACTTCTCTGTCATATTTATCTGGGGAGTTTCCAAAGAAATCCTGCTGGAGTTGGAGACTGGGATAACAGGAGGGCTGGGGAGGAAGGTTGGAGGAGGTCTGTGAGATCTCCTGGAGGTGGGGGCAGAGAGGAGGGGGAGGCTGCGGCAGGTGTGGTCTGCTACGGAGATGGGGGTGATACAGGGGAGGGGATTAGATTTGGAGGAGTGCCTGTTGGAGTTGGGGGCTGGGATAAAGCATTGAGGAGAGGAGGGCAGTTTGTCGGGGAAGATCTCTGTGATCCACTGCAGATGGGGGCAGGGAGGCTGCAGCAGATTGTCTGCTACAGAGCTGGGGATGAGCCTGCAGATTGGGTTTGGAGGAGCAGAGGGAGAGGTGAAGATCTGAAATTAGCCTTCCCACTTCCCTCGAGAAGTTCATATAGCGTGTTTTGATCATACTCACTCCTTCTCCCAACTCCTCCCAGATCCACCTTCATCTCCCCATCTCCCCAACTCTGAGTTCTTTTCCTTCCTTATTTTTAGTACTATTTTTAAACCCATTAAGTCCAATTTTTGTTGGCCAACTACTTTTTGTAGTGGGGCCTGTCCTGGAGTGTGGTTGACCTCCCGGGGGATCACACAACGAAAGAAAACCTACTTTTCCTCTTCCAGCACCTCTCAAATGCCAATAGCTTCTCATGCTGGGATTTTGTCTGGCTTGAGCATGCATACATAGGTCTTGTGCATGCTGTCACAGAGATTCTGTGAGTTTATGTGAGTTATGTGCATCTGCCTTGTTGGGTCTGGAAGACACTATTTCTTTGAAGTCATCCACCACCTTTGGTTCTTACAGTCTTTCTACTCCCTCTTCTGAAAAGATCCATGTGGGGGGTGGTATGGTCTAGATGGCTCATTGAGGGTTGAACATACCACAGTTTCTTATTCTTTGCATGTTGACAAGTTGAGGATACCAGTGTGAATATCAGGCCAGTCATCAGAGTAGCTGGCAGGGACCACAGCTGGGTGAGATCGATGTGTTTGTTTGTTTAGACAGGATCTCATGTTACACCATGTTGGCTTTTAACACACTATGTACCCAAAGATGACCTTAAGCTTCTGACTCTTCAGCATTTCTCTCTGGAGTTCTGGGATTACAGGTGTGTACCACCATGCCCAGTTTATGCGGTGCTGAGGACCAAACCCAGAACTTTGTGCGTTCTAGGCAATCACTCAACCAGTTGGGCTAGCTAGCTCCCTGATGTGTTTGCTTTTTTTTTTTTAAGAATAGAAGATTTTTTTTAAAAATCAAAGATGTATTTTATTTTACATGTGTGTACGTGTGCGCATGTCATTGTGTGCATTCATGTAGATGTCAAAGGATAACTTATGAGAGTTAGGTCTCTTCTTCTACCGTGTGGGTTCTGGGGAATTGAACTCAGATCAAAGGCTTGGGGGCAAGCACCTTTATATACTGAATCACCTCACTTGCCCTATTAAGTTTTATTTATTAAAAAGGCAGAAGAATGGGCCAGTAAGTGCCTCTTGACTCTGACTGTCTAACTACTACCAACCCTGGGTAGTGAGGAGGTGATGGAGGGAGGTCATCAGTGTCATTGTTTGTTACCAATGTCCCCACTGTTCCTGTGTCCATTTCACAAGTGGGGTCAGAAAGTGCCCCTTAACCTTTGTTCTGTGCCAAGGTTGGGCATTCAGAAATGGAGGCTGGGGTCAGGGATGTTCTCCGCCACTCAATAGGCACAGACCTGCCAGTGTCAGCTTGGGTAAGGACACATATTGCCCTTCATTCTATTGGCCAGGCTTTAGAACAGCTTCCAGGGGTACTGATCTTGCCTCTCCAGTCTGTTAATGAGACCCTGATGATGGTCACTGGTTTACTGTCTGCACCAGTCCCCTGGGAGCTGTCAGCCAGCCTCTCTGACTGATCCTAGAAGGGACCTGGGCTCTATTGGGGAATGCAACACAGCTTTTTTTTGTGGGCCAGGTGGGAGACGAGCAGAGGATCAGGCCACCTTAAGAAATTTGAATTCTACTGATTTGGTTTTCTCTAGTGGGGAAGGGTATGGGACTGCATGATGCCTCAAGGCATGCTGGATTCATGGCAGAGAGTTTTGTAGGGAGACCCCTGAGCTGGCTTTGCCTTTGGTTATTTCTTTCACTTGCCAGGTGACCTCGACTCCAAGAAGATCCCATTTATCATGAATAATATTCCTACCATTAAAAATCTTCTAACCCTAGGAGCAGACCACATCCACCCCCAAAGAATTTTATCCCTGCAATGGATATATGGATATCCTCTGCTCATTTGGGATATCAAGAACAATGTCCTGACAAGTTTGAAGCTTGGAAATCCCCAGTGAGACCACCAGGACTTGGCAACCTGTTTAGGGTCCAGTTCCCCCCTGTCACCCACCCACATCCTTGGAAGCCAGGAGCTCGACAAGTCAAAGATTATGTTCCCTGAGCCTCTGTGTCCTTCTTCTGTCACCGGCTTGTGTCTCAGAAGCTCTAAATCATCTTCCTGTCTTTGTCACTTCTGGTGTTCACATTGTTGGCACCAGACTCCAGGGACTCATTTCAGCATCTTTTGGATTTAACCCAGTAGCCACGAAACAGTTGGGGCACCTGCTGGGTACCAGGGTCTGGAAGTTCCCATCTTCCTTATCAATCTTTATGCCATCATATCATCACGTGGTCTCACCCTTGTGGCTTGTGCCTGCTTTAAAAAAGGCGAGGGGGGGGGATATAGCCCAACCTGCCATAGCCTGCAGTTCCTACCATTGTGTTAATTTCAGATACCTTGGCTCCTTACTATCCAGGGACAATAAGAGTGGCTTTCCAGGGTCATCATTTGACTTCTCCGACTATAACCATGAGTGGGTCCCCCTGAGACATGACACTCCAACCTGGGGAACAGAGAAATTCCTTAGAGGCACCAGATGTAGCACCAGAATGGATTTTTAGCAGGCAAACAACAGCAACTCTGATGAGAGGAGCTGCAGGAGCCTGGGTTTAAGGGTCGGAATGGTGAAAAGAGGGGATGTGCCCTACAGGTGGATTTTCAGCATGGACATGCAAGGTCAGTCTGGTCAAAAAAGAGCTCTGGCCTCCTGATAGAGAGACAGATGTGTTCTGCTGAGCTGCAGGTGGGAACCCAGGCAGAGGGAAGCTGCCGGACCCTGGTAGGTACTCCAGACTGTGCCACAGATCCTGGTTGAAATCAACGAAGATGAGGTCCCCAGAACCCAAGCTGCCAACTTCCCTGAACCCAGCTCTTTAGCCTGGGGCAGTGGCTTCCAAAATGGGTTTCTAAGACCTGGTGTTCCTTCACCCATAGGCAGTCCTATCACTGAGTGAATCTGGAAAACTCTAATCACAGTACTACTCTGTGGGGGTGGTGATCCTTGTTAGTAGACCAACGCCTCTAAGAAGACCCGTGCTCCACCGTTTAACCCAGTGTCGGTGAAACAGTGTGGCTACGGAACATACTTGCTCATATACCAAGAAGAGTCTTGGAAATACGGGGTAAGCATCTTGCCCCACACTAGATGTGCTTTTTTCCGGAACCTGACACTGCTGGAAGGCTGAAGTAAAGGCAGACTACCAACTGTGCAAATTGCATGGCTTTGGAGCTTGCCAAAGGCTGGAGGGGGAGTCCTCTTCTTAGGGGTTATATCAGTTCCTTTTCCTGTTGGTGGCATAAGCTACTCTGAGGAAGAAAAAACAACAACAACAAAAAAACAACTTGAGGAGGGAAAGGCTTATTTTGGCTCACAGTCCCAGGGTAGATAACTATCATCACAAGGACAGCATAGTGGTAGGAGCTTGAGGTAGCTGGTCATATTACAACCACAGTCAGGAAGCAGGGATGAATGCTAATGCTCAGCTCATTCTTTCCCTTTCAGTCAGCCCAGGAATCCTGCCCAAAGAGTGCTGCTGCTCACAGTGAAGGTGAGTCTTCCTACATCAATGAATGTAACCTAGGTAACCCCTCACAGGTGTGCCCAAAGGCTAGTCCAGTCTAGATTCTATCAAGTAGACAGTCACTATTAACCAGCACAGGGTTCCATGGTGGGAAGACTTCACGCTGCTCTTCCTTCAAGTGGGGGCCGTGAGAGAACTCACCCTCACCCGTGGAAAGTGGTGATGGTTCTGTACCCTCTGCCTGCATTCAAAGATGGAGACACGATTGTGATGAAGCATTTGGCACTCCCCAAGGACTCAGAATGTTCAGAGAGCCATTGGCAGCTCTGGTTTCCTTCCAGCAGAAAGAAACTGCCCTGGGCTAGCAGTGGCATCAGCCTGGGATACTTGGAACAGAGTCCTGTACCTCCCTCCCTTTCCCCAGCTGCAGCCCCTGTGGCCAGACACACAGTGGGGATGTGATGAAGTACTGGCCTGGGAGTTGCATCCTCCCTTCCTTCTTCATGGTGGGGCCAGGAGATGCTGTCCCACTGGCCTCTCTCTGGGAAAGGGCTGCAGACACGCCCACTGTGTGTACAGAACAGAACAAACAAGTAGGCGGCAGAGTTATAAAAACCACGATGTGTTTTATTAGCTAATAAGATGCATCTGCTTTTATTAAAAAAAGACCCAGAGTGCAAGGAGGTCTAAGGACTGACTTCTGAAGGGGCACAGAGAAGCTGCGTGCCCACTCATCGGCCACAGCGGTGCCCTGTATTGACATCCTCAATGCCTTCTCCTCCCTCTGTCTCTGCTCTTCCCTGAACCTCTTAGTCATGCCCAAGTCTAGTCAAGATGCCTCAGGGTTACACTTAGCAACCTGCAGCCCTACCCAGGGAGGAGAGCTGCCACTGACTCAAAGGTGGACAGGTGAACCCACGCCAGACAATGACAGGGAGAATTTCTGAGCTTCCTTGGCAATTATCCAAATGATAATGACATTTTACCATTAAAGATATTTTTTTTCCTAGCATTGAAAAAAAAAATCCCTGGGCTCAGCACCCAACCCTGGGAGTTGGGACTCTCAGAACCACCCCTGGGGCAGAGAGAGAGGTGCTATCACCCTTCTAGTGCTGTCTGGGCATCAACCTGTAGTGGTAGCTGAGCATCTTTCTTGAAAATGGGTACTAGGGATTCGGGCAGAATAGTCAGGACCCAGGCTCTCCTCCAAAGAGCTCCAGTTTCACCGGCAGTCAAAAGACCTTCAAGGACTGGGTTGTGGGGTATGGACCGGGACCTTAGGACTGCAAAACCAACTAGAGGCCTGGAGGGAAAGCTGGAAAGAAGTCTGGGGACAGTTGGTTCTAGATGGGAGTAATCCTGTGTCTTGGACAGGAGGCCCTTTCCTTCACCTATAAAACAAGGGGTTTGGGATAATTTCAAGCTGAAGTTCCTTTTTTCCGAAGGACTGCGTGGAACTGGAGCTTTGTAAACCGAATACAAGTGTCTCTGCGCAAAGCCCGGAATCCTGTCCTCTGAGCTCAGCCCATACCCGCCTCCTCCCCGCTCCTACACCCGCCTTTGGGGACAGCTTGGACTTCTGCTGCAGTCTGGTTGGCTCAAAAGTGGGCAGATCTGTGGGTCGGAGTCCAGCGCCCCCTAGTGTACCCGAGAGGTACACAAGCCCTTTAGGACCCCTTGGAGGCCCGACGGCCGTGACTCAGGGTGCCCCCGCTGCCAGAGCTGCGGGAGGCCTGATTGGGGTTCCGTCGTGGGCTGAGCCACGGCTCAATTAATTATCAGTTGCTGGGAATCCTTGTCGCTCGCTTGTGGTGACTCACCCCGCAGCCAGGCTCACTTGCCAAGCACGGGGCGGGGGGTGGGGGGTCTTGGGTCTTGGAGTCTAAAACGAATTTTGGGGAGCGCACCTACTCTGGTGGAGCTTCCCATTCGGGTACCCGAAGACCCCACGGAGACATGACTGTCCTGATATAGCGCACAGCGCCGACGCCCCTGCCCTGTGGTGCACCCAACAAGCCTTTGAATTTGGGTAAAAAGCTTTTTGCCTGGGAGCCTACATGAAGCCCCAAACCCACCAGGCTGAGTCTGGGTAGACAGAGGCCGGGGGTATAGTCCGGGAGACTGAAGAACATAGGACTTCTATATTTTCGAACTCAAAAGCTGGGTCTGATTTACAGGCTGCTCCTATCTCCGTGGTCAGTTTCTAGCTCCGGCCTCTTTGCTATTGGGGGGGGGGGGGCGGAGGGGGCGCGATCACCAGATCTCTCCATCTGCATCTCTTCCTCGGCTAGAGACAGAGAAGATAACCTAGCCAAGGAAAGCAAGTCCCGGGGTCTCAAGACTTTGGTTTTAAAGTCCCGGTTCGCAGCAACACTGCTCTAGGGGTGTTTTGGGAGCGAGAAAACCTCTCTCTGAGCGACCTAAAGAGAGATGGATGGGTGGGGGATCCGAAGACCTAAAGAGAGAAATCTGGGCTTCTTCCCTGTATGCTAAGACTAGCTGCTCCTTGGCAAGATGCTCCTGTCCCACCCCCAAGTCTGAACTTAGTGGGTGAACTTCGCGGCGGTTCGCTGGAGGGACGCTCTCTGCACTCCTCTCCTCTGCCACGGAAACAAGAAATGATTAGAGAAGAAGCAGGGAGGGTACTGAGGGAGAGGGCGAATGCGAATTCCCATCCTTCCCTTCTTGAGGTGTGTGTGTGTGTGTGTGTGTGTGTGTGTGTGTGTCACTAAGAGTGGCGGTCTGCACTATTCACCAGAACTCTAGGGAAAAGTAGCTGGGGTCAGCAGGTGCAGGACCACCGGAGACGCATCCAGCATCCCACCATGGGGACTGAGGAGGCTATCAAAACGCCAACACTCTAGGAGGCAGTGCCCCAGCCAGTAGGGTGCTGCTGTGCCAGGTGGCTGCTGCAGCTGGAAGTGTGTGTGTGTGTGTGTGTGTGTGTGTGTGTGCTCGCGCGCGCGTGCGCGCGAGTATGTTGGGGGGGGGGCGCGAGGCAACTGCTGCTGCACTCCCAAGGGCTCATAGCCCCTTCCCCTTCTATTCCCCACGCTCCTCTTTTCTCCTTTCAGACTCTAATTTGCCTCCACTGGCCGAATTCGTTTCTCATCTTCAGCTGCGGGGTTTCTCAAAACTCTCCACTTTGCCAAGGCTGTGTGCGCTCTTAGGGGAGCAGTGCTAGAAGGGACCCAAGTATTCGTGTTTATCCACCCATCCCAGCCAAAACCCACTAGCGGCTGGGCTCCTGCACCCGCACCCAGGCGGCACCCACTTCTACCCCTCTCCCTCCCCCTCTAGCCACCTCTCCTGGGCTCCATAGCAAGCACCCTGCGCAGCACTAAGTCTGCTGCAGGAGCTTGCCACTGCCGCCTCTCCAGCTGGCTGGGGACCAGGCGGGAGGTGGCGCGACCCGGAGGCTGCAGGAGGGAGGGAGGGGGGAAGGGAGAGAGGAAGGCAGAGAAGAGATGAGAAGAGAGGAGGAGAGGAGGGAGGGAAGCCGGTCCTCGGAGTAGCCTGCTCTCCTCCCCCCCCCCCCCCCGTCCGCCCCCGTCCCTCCCGCCGGAGCGGGGCCGTCAAACGCAAACACGCGCGCACGCACACCCGCGAATACATACACTCGGGCTCCCTCCGGCGCGCACGCACAGCGCCTCAGGCAGACCAGAGCGGCGGCTGCCTCTCTGGACTCCTGGACGCCAGAGTCTCGGGATCTTCCCGCGGCTGATTCTCCTTTGCCCGTCCCTATCCCTACCCTTCAGTTCCTCCAGGCCCGCGGGACCCCTCCCGCCCCGCCGCCGCCACCTCGCCGGCCGCCCCGGGAGGAGCTGGCTGGTCGGCCGGCCGCGCAGTTCCCTCGTCGCCCCCGAGGTAGCTCCGTCGCAGCTCCTGTCTTGGACTTCGCCCTGTTCCTGAGCTTCGGAGGCTGAGTGAAACAAACTTCGCAGATCGGCTGTCGCGCGGCGGGCACCCCGCGTGCCCCGCGCGCCCAGGTGGGCACAGGGCTTTCGGACCTTGGGGCATCGGGCTGCCTTGCCCGTTGCACCTGCTAGATAGACTCTCTCTCCCTGCTTGCAGGGGATTCTAGAGACAGCTTCACTTAGCAAACTTTTCTGTTCCCCCAACCCAAGGGGGTGAGGAAAGCTAGAGGAAGAAGTTGGTCCCCGCGGGGCAACCGCCACCCTGGAGGCGATTCGCTGGGCCCCCCTAGCCGGGGAACGCATCCAGAGGGATGGGGAACCTCTCCCCGGGTCGCCCTCTGTCCCGGATCCTGATCCTGATCCTGCCCCAGCCAGACCCGCGGGCTCCAGGGGCCAGGTACCGAGAACCACTCAGCCCGCGCGGAACGAGCGTGGGTCATCCATACGCACGACTATCCTCACTGGGGCAAGCCGCCTGACCCAGGCCTGGCGTAGGGTGACCCGGGTCCAGGAGCGCTGGCCTCCGCGCTCTAGCGATGCCATAAACCTGCCTACCCTCATGCCTATCCCAGTGGTGATCACCACGCCCGCGGACCCCGTTGAGTTCGCGGAATCCACTGCCCTGGGTGCGCCCGTAGGGCCCGCAGAGCTCGTTGTGCCCGCGGAGCTCGTTGTGACCGTGGAACACGCTGCGCCCGCGGTATCCGCAGCGCCCGCGGAACCCGCTGCGCCCGCGGAACCCGCTGCGCCCGCGGAACCCGCTGCGCCCGCGGAACCCGCTGAGCCCGCGGAACCCGCTGAGCCCGCGGAAC
>CABHPP010104940.1:23484-41798 GCA_902168425.1 Peromyscus attwateri
CATCCTCCATGCTCCTGCCATTCATTCTAAGAACCAATGATTTCACTGTATCCTCCATACTCCTGTCATTCACTCTAAAAAACCAATGATTTCACTCCATCTTCCATCCTTCTGTCATTCATTCTAAGAACCAATGATTTCATTCTATCCTCCATACTCGTGTCGTTCAATCCCCTGCACATCATTATGTCTCTCAGTTCTCCATGCTCCTGTCATTCATTCCCCTGTACATCATTATGTCACTCAGTTTCCCATGCCCCTGCCATTCATCTTCTCATGTACTTACTCATTATATGGTTCTCCATGAAACCATAATTCATCACCCATCAGCTATTGCATCATTCAGCCATCCACTCACCTACCACTCTTTTCTCCATTTGGTAAAGGTGTCTCCAACTCTTCCATGCAATCATCACAGTGTTCCCATTACTCCTTGTGTCTCCAACCTTCCGCCATTTTCTCACTCCTCCATCTGCCATTGCCTCACTCGGTCCTCTCTGCACCTGTAATTTGGTCCTTCCTCTGCTTTTACATCAGTCTGCTATGCACTACCATTCACGATTCCAGTCACTGTATCAGTATGCCATGCACATACTTGTCATTTATTCTCCTCTCTGACCTTGTCACACTCATTTCTCCATGCACGTGTTATTCATTTCCTCACTGGGCCCAGCGTCACTCAATTCTTTATACACCCATCATTCTTTCACCCTTATGCCTTGTTTTGCTCAGTCCTTAAATCTGTGGCTCATTCTATTCTCTGGCGTTGCATAACACAATCCTCTGCACTCTCAACATCTGGCCCCACTCCCCACCTATCAGGGCACTATGATGTCTTCCTGTACTTGCCATTCATTCATCCTTTACACCACATCACTCCCCACCTATCAGGGCACTACTATGTCTTCCTGGCTTTCGTTCATCCTTTACACCGCATCACTCAGTTTTCTGTGCACTTGACATTCACTTCCCCTCTGCCAATATATCACTGGGCTGTCAGTGCACCTGTCCTTCATTCTTCATTCTACCAGTGCATCGATCAGCCCACTTGTCACCTGCCATTATTTCCAACATCTGACATTGTATCTGTCACTATCTCCATCGCCTTCATTTCCACATCTGCCATTGTGTTTGTAAATGCATTCATTCTCCTACCTTCCATTTTCTCCCTCCTTCCTCCATAAATGTATCACTAATTCTCCTATCTGGTGTTTTTCTTATTCCTCCACAGTCCTGCCATTTATTCTCCTACCCATCTTTGTGTCACTCTTCCTTTCCACTAACTCATCTTCATCCACCATGTACTATCATGTTACTCATTCCTTGCTTGCACCCACCATTGCACCACAAGTCCTCCTTGTAGCTTTCACTCATTCCCCTGCCTGCCTCTGTGTCATTCTGCTACCCAAATACCTGCCATGTGTTTCCTGATTCTCCCTTGTATTCAAGGTCGACTCTACACCCATCATCCATTTCCTCATCTGCCACTCAATCACCGAGTTCTCCCGTGGCGTTCTTCCCCCCATTTGCCATTGTATCATGCTTTCAGGCACCCGTCACTCATCTGACAGCCACTACTGTATCATTTAGCCCTCCATGTGTTCATTCGTTCATCACCATTCAATCACTCTGTCCACCATGCTCCTCTCATTCACTTCTGCATTCAGTCAGTCCATGATGCACCCAGGAAACCTTCCTCCCAAATTGTAGTTGACTCTGAGTGGGGTATGATGGCTGCTGATGCAGGACAGGGAAGGCTAAGCAGAGCCTGGAGTCCTAGCCGTAAAGAGGCAATGGGGCTTGGGAGGCTGATTTAAGGAGGTATCCATACTGGAGGTAAGCTTTTTTTTTTTTTTCTGATGGCACCTGGGTGATGAGGAATTCTAGCAGCTGAGAAGGTTAGTGTGGTGTTGTTTGGGGATGATGTTCAGGCCAGGGAACCTAAACACAAAAGAAGTGGAAGCTAGTGTGTATTGTTTTACAAAATGACTCTCATCATTGGGAAGGAGAAGTATAAGTGATGGTAGAGAAGGCTTACAGAATATACAAAAGCAATCTCACTCTTCACATTCACCTTCTTGGTATTATTTATGTGTGCTGCTAGAATCATCCAACAATTGTGCATAGCTGCTTATAGCAGAGAACCCAAGAAACAGCAAATTAAGAGAGCAGTGGTTATCATTCTAAATTAGGAATCCTGGATAGACAGATGCCTGCAAAGCTTTAGCTCATATTTTTCAGCTTAGCTATCTTAGCTCACAGCTTACCCCCACTCACACACTCTGACTGACATATGTGTTTTATTTGGCTCTTACATTGTTTGAAAACATGGAGCATTAGCTAAGAACATTTATTGATTTATTATAGTAGGTTACCTTGATATTTGCTTTTCTATTTATAAACACTTGTTTTACTTTATTTAGCTTCCCCCTGCCCAACTTCATGTGCTGACAGTCAGTATGCTTTTTCCTTTCCCTTAAAATATGAAAGGCTATGTGTTGTCCTCTGTTTGCCACTTTGGCTGCATCCTATGGCCAATTATTTGTAAATAATTTGCAAGTGAGTTTTTTTTCTTACAATCAATGATCTGCAAATGATTTTTAAGTGAGCTTTTTATTGTCATCAATTGTCTATAAATAATTTATGAGTTTATTTTTTTTTAATTCAAGAGTTAAGTGTGTGAGTTCTAAAGTCATACAACATACATGCACATAAAAGCTTGTTAGTAGAGAGATTAGAATCATGAGCTTTGGAGCTGATTATCATTGACTGTCATTTGTTGAGCAACCTTGGACATGTGATTTTACCTCTCTGTGCTTTGCACTTTACCATCTATAAAATGCGGAGAATAATAATTACAAAATTGGCTGACAAGGTGTTTGGGACAGTTAGATTTTTTTCATTGCATTCTGAACACTTAAGACAGCTAACATGTACTGAGTGTTACAATCTATAAGCACATTTCAAAACATTCAGTTTCTCTATTTTATTTATTTATTTTTTTGAGTTTTTGTTGCTAAAGGATTTAACTTTTACTGAGACCTACAGCTATGAAAAGAACATTTATTTCTCTATTGTATGTAAAGTTCTATACAATTCTAGTAACTCAAACTCATGTATGTTTTCTTTCTCAAGGGCTGGGAAATAATGATTACTGGTTTTGTGGGGCCTTGTACACAGTGAGCTTAGCACACAGTGTCTCAGGCTGTCATTATGTGGTTGACTTGTTTGCCTAACTGGCACATGTGCTCTGTCCAGCTCACCACCATCCCAGCACCGCCACACTTAGGTCCCATCCCTCACACACCCCAGCCACTTGGCTCCCCGGGTTCTTCAGTGTGTGTTCCTTGCTTTGTACTGATTATTGCTGTTAAGAGTCTGCTTGGTTCCTGAGGATGATCCACTGGAGTCTTATTTGGTGATTTGCTATTGAGGTTTATCATTGTCTCCTTCGCTGTATGTACTTTGAAGCTATATGGTTAGATGCATACAGGTTCGTGTTTGCTATTTTTTTCTTAGAAGGTATAATAAGCTTCTTTATTGTATGATGTGTTTTGTCTTTCCGTCCTAATGATTTGGAGCCAGCTTTCTTTCATTAGCACTTGTTATATAAATGTTAATGTTTTTAGCTTATTTTTACACTTTTTCTTCTAGGAAGATTTTGACATGGCTTGTAACCAAAGATACAAATATAGGTGAAAAGCCAGTGTGAAAATCTGGGGATCTATGTACACTTGGCTTGGTAGGGATGGGATAGAAGTCCATATTTTCTTGGATAGAAGGGACAAAAAGGGAACAAATGCTCTAGGTGCCGTCACTGAGAACAAATGTCACTGAGCTGCACAGGTATGTAGTCTTGGGGCTTTACTGAATGACATTGCATTCATATTTGGAACACGGAGGAGATGAGGACCACACTGAACCCTTGCTATGCAGAGGCTGCCAAGGCCTTGGAGTACCCAGGTAAGTGATGGTGATACTTGGTCTCCAGGGCCCACTGCCCAGGATTATTTTGGGCTTTAGCTCCTTTGATTTTTCTTTCTTGTTCCTGTGTTCTAGGCAGGAAGGATGGTTTTATTATTATTATTATTATTATTATTATTATTATTATTATTATTACTATTATTATTATTATATAGTCAGAAGGGTTATTCTAGCCAAGATTACCCTAACACTTCCCTAGAAGCCCCCCCCAACATTCTTTTTTCTCTATCTCATAGGGTAAAAGTGGGTCACATGGCTGCATCTGCCTTCTCTCTTTAGGCTTTAGGCTTATGAGTATGAAACAAGTCTGGACACAGGTTTGGCTATTAAGTATGATGGCTGATGATGGAGCCCTAGGGCCTGCTCCCAAAGACAGAAGCCACCAGCTGCTGTTTTGTTATCTCAGGATATCCCCAGGGACCCCATAAAAGTGAGACTAGATGATGGAGCCCAAACAGGTGCTGGCAGGGGAGAACAGCTTAGGGTAGAGGGGAGGGGGTGTGAGCAAGAGGAGGCTAGCATTGGGGAGGACTTCTTAGAGCAGAGGGGAGGAGGGTGAGCAGGAGGAAGCTGGTGGCAGGGAGTACCTGAGAGTAGAGGGGTGAGTGAACCTTTCTCTGGCTGATTTCTTTTTCTTCTGCTCTGTGGGCATCCGCTCTGTACCCCATCTCTCAGGAGAGGACTCAAAAGCCAACAGGATATTATTGTTCCTATCCTCTTAAGCATCTGCCCTGAGCCCAGCAGTATTTCCTTATAAAGCAGGATTCTAAGCACCCCGTTTTCCCAATGCTTTCTCCTTCCTACAGGTGGCATTTGCCATCAATGCTAGAATCTTGCCCTCTCCATACATCAGAAGGAAGCTGCTGTGCTCTCCTTTGGCCTCTGCTGTTCCTGGCTGAAGTCCTTCCTTTTCCTGCACCCAGGAGACCCAGTCATTGGGAATGATTTCTTTTTTCATCTCTGGGTTTTTGCTCTCCAGCTCTGCCTAGATCCATTCTGGGCATATGCAAGGCCCCTGTCTGGTTTTTTGGCTTCCTCTGGGGATGATCTAAGCATTTGTTTAAAGGGCTGGTGGGGGAGGAGGGCCACAGGGATTATGCAACACTGCGTTCTGACAGTGTTCCACACCTGGCCTGCATTTATTGCATGCATTTGTGGTGGCTCAAGGCTGGCATTGATACACATCAAGTCACTACCCTGCTTGAGAGCCATCAACGGCTCCTTGTGACCCACATGGATGCTCACCCTGACCTTTGAAGTCCAGCTTCTTGCTGACATGTAGTCCTGACTGTCACTCCACCCCTGTCCCATGCAGACTGAGTCACAGGCTATGGTGGACACCCTCACCGCTCAGCACCCCTCCCCTGTACATCTTTCTTTTGCAGTTAGATGCTTCTCTTGGGTGTCTCTGCAGCCCCAGGGCTCCTGCCAGCTAAGCACCTGTCAACCTGTGTTACATCAGCTTTTCCCAAGCCAGACTTTGTCCCCTGCCCCCAGCACCTCTGGTCAGGGACCATGTTATTACCTGCCAGTGGCTGGGTTGTCCACCCGCCAGTGTCTAGCACTAAGCAGGCCCCCAGAGAATGTTTGTTGAATGAACATAGGCATGTAAATGGGACAGCTTTCACGAGAGCTATATTTAACTGTTCTAGAATATTCTCTGGGCCTTTCAGAAAAGCAAATCCTTGAAAAACAGCAGCCCACGAATCTGAACAGCAGGTGTTTGCAAGAAGCAGTGGGTGGTCTAGCAGGAGGCTGTCTGTTTCCCAGGAGGCCCAGGTTCACCCTGTGCCCCTCTGGCTCTCAGTAGAGCCCAAGGTGTCTGCTGGCTTTACTCTTTTCTCTTTGAGTCCCAGGACGTCTTTACCAAGCAGGAGGAATCTAGAGGGGTAAGGCAGCACTCTAGGTTGCTGGGGACCTCACCACCATGGAGGGTTATCTCTTCAGAGTCCTTAGTGAGGCTGGCCCTAACAAGCTTCTAGGGTTCTGGTTTTGAGGGCAGAAGGCAGTTAGTGGCTATATATTACTTGCAGCTGCTCTGCTTGGGGTGACCTTCCTCCACCTGCAGCCCTGGCTTAGCTCCCAAACAAACCTTCAGGAAACCTACAGGGCCAGGTCCAAAGTTATGCCAGGTCCAGACCACCTGCCACACCTCCCCCTTTCCTTTTGGCCCCTCCTGTTCCCACTCAGTGTTTTCAGCTGTAAAGTGGGTAGAAATGGCTGCTTCCCAGAGGCTCCGGGAAGATCTGATGAGCCAGTATGGATGAGGCACTTGGCTGGTCTCTGGGTCACGGCCAGGTAGACAGACAGCGAATGGCTCGTTATCATTCACATCATTGCCTGCCGTGGTACATGCTGCAGCTCTGAGAGTCATGAAACAGACACCAATGCCATACGTGTGTTTGGGGAGATGGATGCTTTTTCATGCCGCCCCTCTTCTAGCCTCAGGACTGTCCCTTATGGCCCCTCTAAGGTGTGGTGCAGAATTCGCAGGCCCTTAGAGCTGCTATCTTCTAGGTTAGGGTAGTGGAAAAAATGGGACAGGAGACCAGAGACAGAGTCTGGCAGAGGCTCTTGACTACAGCTAGGCTGCCTTCCTCTCTGTCACCCTCAGGACTTAGACATTGCAACTTCAGGCTCCTGCTTCCCACCACTGCTGGCCAATGCTGAGCCGGAGTCGTTCTTGGCTGGTTTAGGCAGAGGTACTGCCAGCAGGAAGGGAAGCTGCCAGGTCCTACTAGTCACAAGCACAACTCCCAGGTCCCTGTAGTTGTGGGACCAGGTGGCTCAAACGAAGAGACCAGTGAGGTAGGGTCTGTGCCTGGGAGTGTCTGGTGTTAGCAAATGATGACACTCACTTCTTCAATACAGCTGTGACATCATAGGGTGTTTATGAGACAGGCCAGCAAATGGGCGTGAGTGGTACACATGCTTCCAAGCAGGGGTCAACTTGGGCAAGGCAAGGGCATGGGGTAGGGACTTAGTTCAAGCTATAGTAACAAGCTTATAAGTAACAGCAGTTTATGTCCCACAATTCTGGAGGCTGGAAGGCCAAGGCCAAGAGCAGAAGGTCCTCTTCCAAGATAGAGACAAAGACAGAGTTGACATCTCACCTCCCAAGACTATATGTAAGCAAGAACAAGGCTGCTCTGTCTGTCAGGTGATATTTTGAACCTGTATGGGTGGACAATTATGTCTTCAAACCCAAGTGCTTGGAAGACTTGCTGACCATGACCTCTTGGGCTTCACCCTAGTCTGAACAGGCAAGACTTAGCTAGTGGGGAGTGGGTTCAACCTGGGATTGGTTAATCACAGCATGTGGATACCCTAAAGCTGAGGAGGATGAGGAAGGGGCAAGGAGGGTCCAGGTGCCACAGAGCCCAACCCCTTGCCAGTGCAACGCCCCTTACATTGCGGGAGACTCCCCAATTGCTGGACTCACCAAGCTTTGTCTCCACTCTTGCCCCTTTTCCTGGAGATCTAGTGGAGCTAGAGACCCTACAGGCCCCTCTGTCCGTGTGCCAGCTGTGGATAGTGGTACTCTTACATGGAGTGTCCAGAGTCTGGGCCACTCCTGTCCCACACCCCTCTGTCTTCCTTCCATAGAGACAGTCCTCAGACCCAGGGCGTTGCCATGGGGATTGTGAGCTGGAGTCTATTTTGAGATCATGTTAGAGTGTGATTTTTTAGTTCTGTCTGGGCTGCCTGTTAGTTTCCCTGTTTGTCCAATGACGAGCTAGAGAGTTTGGAATGGTTTTGCTCCACAGATACTACTCCTTGATGTGGAGGACAGGCGGGTAGCATCCAGTCTGACCAGTATGTACCTGCTAGTGGTCCATAAGAATCCCCATGACCAGGTTATGATGAGATGAGGGGATGCCTTCCTGCAGGAGGTATCCTCAGCCAAGATTCAGCACTCCTAGCTGCTCACTCAGCTGACTGCTGCTGGCTGGTCCTGTCTACAGATGGCAAGGGAGTGGTGGATGCCCCCGAAGAGAGGGGGAAGGGCCCTTTAGCAGAGAGGGTAGCATAACAAAGGCCAGACGTGGAGGTGCTGGTGACATCTGAGAGTAGGGGTTAGTTCAGGGGCATCAGGGAGGTGAGGGCTGGCAAGTGGCTGTTACTAGGCTCCAAATGTAGACCCTCGCCGCCTCCTATTTGACTTATCTGCTCAGCTTAATTAATTAATTAATTAGGCTCTAGGTGAGGCTAATTCACCACCTCAGAGGTCGTCTCCAACCTCCCTTGCTATGCTCAGAGGATCCTGGGGGACTGAGGGTGAGGCAGAGCTCTGATTGCAACTTTATTGACCTGCTCTTCCCTCCTGTTCCCATTCTGTAGACGAGGAAACTGAGGCTCAAAGGGCCCCATGGACTTTTCCAAGGTCCTATGTCATTGGCTTGTCTTTCACTTGCTGTAGGCAGAAATCTTTCCCTGAAAATGCTGTCCTCTCTTCAGGGAAGCCCTCCTTGGTGACCCAGGGTGGCTACTCTCACCAGGAGAGCTTTGGGGTGGGTCTCCAGGTGCACAGTATGCTGTTGGGGCTGGTTGCATTTGCTTGCATTCAAGCGTGTGCAACCTAATTCAGATATCTCTCCGAGCCCCGGTTTACTTACAAGAGATATGGGTATTTGTCACAGGGAGGGTTTCTCAAATACCAATGATCATAAAGTCCCCAACACAGGGCTAGGCACCTCTTGGCTCCTTCTGCCCCTCCAAAGGCAGTGGCATTCTCCCAGTATTCTCTCCCCTGGACCTGCTGGGAGTCACAGAATCTTATGCCTCAGCTGTCCCCCAGCCCAGCTCAGGGCCTGGGAAATCTGTTGAATCAGGTTTGAATGGGGGAGAGCCAGCCAGCCTTGTGTCTGGGCGGTGAGAGGCTATTTTGGGAGCGAGTCAGGGAAGGGGTGCTGTGCTTTCTTCGCTCCTCGTGACTACCAGAGGTGGTGGAGCCCTGCACGCCTGTCCTGGATGCCTAGTGAGCGCCAAGCCAGGGACTGAGCAGGGAAGGAGATGGACTGTTATAGGGCCTGACAGCCAGAGGCCACATGAGTCTAACCCCCACCCCTTTCCACTGTCAGCTTGCCTACCAGCAGTATCTGAGAGAGGAGAATGGAGAGCAGGAAACTCAGATTCTGATGTGTTAGGCTAATTCCCAGCTCTCCTACCTACAGGTAGCCCATCTACCTGTCCTTTTCCAGTAAACCTTTGTCCCACCCCATCTATTTGTTTACTTATTTTCTCCCACCCATCCACTTGTCTATTTGAACTAGTTAGCTAACCAGTTATCTATCCACCTATCTGCCCATCCATATTCTATATATCCATCCACCCACCTGTCTGTTTTTAACCTTTCATTATCTATCCACCAATCTATCTTCCATCACATTCCATGTACAAATCCATTCATCTCTTCATTATCTACTACCTATCTATTTGTCCATCCATTATCCATCTATCCATTTTCCATCGTGATCCCATGCATCTGTGCATCTATGCATCTTCCATCCATATACTATGCACCCATCCTTCCATTATTTGCCCACCCATCATTCATTTTTCTATTCATTACTCATCCATCCATCCATCCATCCATCCATCCATCCATCCATCCATCCATTATCTACTCATCCGTCTTTCTGTCCACTATTCATCCATCTATTCTCTGTATATCCCTCAACTACCCATCAACCCACCCACTCATGCTCTTGCCTTTCTATTCCATACAGCTATCTGTCCCTCCATTGCTCATCCATCCATATATCCATTCATCTATTAGTCCATCCACTCTCCACCTTCCATCAAACTTTCAACTATTCATCAATCCCCCTACCCATTTTTATCTCCATCCATATTCCATGCATCACCCATCCATTATCAATTCACCTTGTACCCACCATCTGTTCGCCCATTTCTCCATCCACTGGCCCACCCATCATTTTCCAAGCAACCATCCTTTCATCCATCATTTATCTACTCTTTTGCCCCCAATACTGTAATCCGTGTTTCCTGTTGTACTGAGCCACACAATAGATGGTAAACAAGTTACACTGATAATCTGCTTTCTCTACTAGAGACCACCACTGACAATGAACTTGGCACTTACAGTGTGAAACTTATAGTATCCCTAGATGCTTGGAAAGATTTGAGCATGGTGCTCGGACAAGAGATGCGGGTGGAAGGGGATCAAAGAGACACTTGAACAAAAGACTCTTGGAGAAGACCAAGTTTCAGTTTGAGGACCACCTAGAAGTCTTTTTGTCCTTCTGTCACTCTGGCTGAGGGAAGGGCTTTGGGTCATGGCCTGAGGGGGGAAGGGCTCTGTGGTCTTAGAGGGACTGCCCAGAAAGCCAGGGATCTGAGGCTTACTGAGGGGTATGGGACAAGACAGTTGATGAAAAGGGGGATGAGGAATGTGGGGCAACTAGACAGCGTCAGGTCAAGGGATAGGAGAATGTCTGCCTGTCTGTCTATTGGACATATCTGTTTTATTATACACAGTTGATGGCCCGGCTTCCTGTCAGGATATGAATGTGTATGAGGCTGGCTTCTTTTTTAGAAGTTCTGTTCCTTGACCACTGCAGAGGGAAGCTCAGTGCTATGGGCCCTGGGCACCAAGGTTCTGGTGGCTTATGCTGTTCATGTAAATATTAGAAACACTCCCATCCTCCCCTGCTGTAGATGCAGAAAATCTGAGTCAATTTCAGCTACCCTGAGCTTACTCCTAACCTTCTGGTGGTTTCATTTTCTTCAGTGGTAGCATATTCACCTCCCACAGGGTAGAAAACTGGAACTCTGTTTTCCAAGGGAATGAATTGTTTGGGGGGATACTGGGTTAAGCACATCTAGGCCTCTCTCTAGCTTGTCATGTGGCCTCTATGTCATTGTCTTGCCTACTCTGGGCCTCCACTAACCATGGGTGATAGGAGAGAACTTGAAGCCTCAGTTTCCCCCTCTCTGCTCTGAGGGTCTAGGACTCAGGCATTAGGCGAGTCCTTGCACAACACAGAGCAATAGGTGAGTTCTCACACAGCACAGAGCAGACAGGTACCAGACAATCAGGAGTCTGTTATCGGGGAGTGGATCTGGCTGGCACAGTGGGGTATGAACTCAGCATAGGCCTCTGTGTGCTGAAGAAGATGGATTTTCCTTGAGCTGATAATGCTGCCTTGTGTTTGCAGAGTGGTTTATAGGGTTTGAAAGTATGTCTTCATAAGTCTTCTGATCTGAGTTTTGAGTGTTGATTAAACAAGAGTATGTATATAGTGAGTAAGTTAAGACTAGTCCAGGTTTGGGGATGAGGGAGGGAACCTCAGCCTTCCTTAGACTCAAAGCAGATAGAGCACAAGGAAATAAAACATCTCCTGTTCTCTTTTCATTATGTTATGATAAATGAAAATGGACACAAAATATGTTCATGATATTTACCATTCCCAGTTGTATACTTGAGATATAATACATTTTAAAAGAGTGACCCCTGCCCCCTTGGAAACCACAGGGCTGGTAGTTTTGACTCCACTGATAAAGCCATTGATAGCTGTTGTGTGTTGGGTATGGTCCATGATAGACACTGGGGCCATTACTTCTGCATCCCATCACAGCTAAAGAATGCTTTTCTAGAGTTAACAGATGGGAACCATACAAACTTCATGAGCTATAGCAGTAAGCCATCCTCACAGTGCACACATACGTGGGCATCTGGCCTCATCCGCAGCTCTATCCTGACACATCAAATTCTGATGCTGACGTGAATCTAGAGTAGGAGCCCAGACCAGGCTCTGCCAAAGCTTGGCAGCATCAGACTGTGAGAGAGCCCCCAGGTGAGCACTGAGGTTTGGGCAGCTAGGTTTGCACAGAGCTCAGACCTTGCCACATGTAGGCTAGAGCTCCTGGCCACTAGTAGACAGTAGCATTTGACAATACCAGTGCTTTGTATACTTAGGAACCCCCCAAAAACCTGTAAGTCCCATATAACTCCATTTGGAGGATAGACACTATTTAGTTGTCCCTCAGCTTTCAGTATGAGGTTCCCATCCTGGAAGAACATTAAGGCAGACAGCATTAGTAGAATCTCCTTCCATGATGCTGGGATGGGGTCTCAGTATGAGGCATCAGCAGGCCAAGGACAGACAAGGGAAAGCCCCTTTACACATATGCATTCCCCTATTCTTCCTTAGCCATACAGACAGGCCTAGCTTATTATGGTTCAGTTCTATCACAGATTAAAAGCAATATATGATTGGCAAAAGTTTCAAATTCTGAGTTTTTATCTTCTCTGGGGCTAGCGCTCTGCAGGGTAGTATTATGTCTATAGTCTAGACAGTGGAAGATTCTGCAGCTCCCTATTTCCATGTGAACATAGAGGGAAATTCTGATCCCTGGGCTAGTGCTCTGCAGGGTGGTATTGTGTCTGTAGTCTAGACAGTGGAAGATTCTGCAGCTCCCTATTTCCACATGAACATAGGAGAAAATTCTGATCCCTGGGCTAGCGCTCTGCAGGGTGGTATTGTGTCTGTAGTCTAGACAGTGGAAGATTCTGCAGCTCCCTCTTCTCAGGTGAGCATGAAGAGAAATTCTGATCCCTGGGCTAGTGCTCTGCAGGGTGGTATTCTGTCTGTAGTCTAGACAGTGGAAGACTCTACAGCTCCCTATTTCCATGTGAGCATACAGGGAAATTCTGATCCCTGGGCTAATGCTCTACAGGGTGGTATTCTATCTATAGTCTAGATAGTGGAAGATGCTGCAGTTGCCTATTTCCATATGAACATAAGGGGAAATTCTGACTCCTGGGCTAGTGCTCTGCAGGTGGTATTCTGTCTGTAGTCTAGACAGGGCGAGATGCTGCAGATCCCCCAAGACATATGACAACAAAGGGAGACCAAGGACACTGGTGTGCTGTGCAGTGTCAGTGCTCAGCAGGTGTATTCAATGCACTTTTGACTTTCAGTATCTTTGACTCACACTAGGTTTAGTTGGAGGCAACCTTACCATTAGTGTAGGACACTTGCATTCTACAGAACACAAAATCCTGGTGGTGTGATAGGAAGCTGAGGAGAGAACATGGGCCTGGAGATGGGAGACCTAGAGTGAAAACCTCTGGGAACAATGCATTTCAGAAATGAAGCCAAGCATCTCCATGTTCCTGTTTGAATTAAAGCAAAAATACATACCATTGGAAAGCATTCAGTTCAGTGGTATTTAGCTTTCAGCATTGAGCAGCCATTACCTCTGTCTAGTTCTCTGCATTTCATCACCTAAAGCAATGTCTCACCCCCATTACTGGTCACCCCATTCCATTGTCTCTTTCCTTACCCCCACAACCATGAATTCACTTTCTTGTCTATGTAGGGCTGGGTCTTACAAATGGTATCCTATGATAGTTGGCCTTTGGGGTCTGGCCTCTTCATTTAACAGCGTATTTTGGGGGTTCACACATGTAGTGAGCATTAGCTCCTCTTTTTGTTTTATATCAAGATAATAGTCCATTGAAATATGCCACATTTTGCTTGTATGATTCTGGTTATGAGGAGGCTGGGGGTTTCCAGCTCTCAGCAGGAATGCTACTGTGTACATGCATGTACACTTATTACCCGGATTCCTGCTCTCTGCCTCTTTTGGTTATGTCCCTAGTAGTGGGGTAGCTGGGTTTCATGGCAATTCTGGGTTTAACTTTTTCCTTTCTGCTACAATGGCAAGTTTCACATTGTCTTGTAGCCTGCTCCAGAGTGGGTAGATGTGCAACAGGACCTTCAAGGCTGGGGTGCAGAGAAGGTATCCAGATAGCAGATGATACTGTAGAAGAATGGATGTACTGGTTTGGCCAACCATGGCCCTGAAGGAGACAGCAATGGAACTGGGCTTGCTGCTCTACCTTGGACCAGAGGAGTCCCATGGCCACCCCAGAGAAGGGAGAGGATTCAGGGGCCACTTGAGGGTGACTGCTCTGTGATGTAGATCTCATTCCACCCACTGCTGGAAATAGCACACCTTCTCATTCTGGGCCTTGAAGAATAAGGGGAGAGAAATCAAGTTCGTTGGTCACTAGGAATTGTTCTAGTTATGACTAAAGTGGGTAGAGATCCAAGGTTGAACCTTCTATGGCTCCTGTCCAGCATGAGAAGCACCTGCTAGATCCATGTCTTCTGCAGGACCCTAGAGAAGGAATGAAAAATTATAGACACCCAGATCTCTTCAAAAGAGAGTAGGAAGGGTGGCCTCAATGGTGTGGCTGCTGGCTGAGACTGGGACAAGGTTTAGGTAGCCATTGCATCAGGGCATTCTGTTTGGGACATATGCACATTTATGTTTGTGGCACCTTCCTGATACACCAACTCTTACTTCAAAGCTTTTTTTTTTCTTTTTTTTTTCTTTTTGGTCTCTACTGACATGTATTTTTTGGACCCAATTTTATCTGGTGTTAGTACAGGCATGCCAGCTTTTTTGGCCAGTTTGTGTGACATGCCTTGTGTCCATCCTTTTATTTAAGTTTGCTCATGTCTTTGAATCTAAAGTGTATCTTTTACAGACAGCAGCACAGTCTTGGATCATAGCTTTTGTTTTGTTTTTGTCTATCTGCCAACTTCCAACTGCTGATTGGAGTGTGTGGTTAATTTACACTTAATGTACTTACTGATCTGGAAGGTGTTAAATCTGCCAGTGTGCTACTTGTGTTCTGTGTTCTTTTGTTCCTTTATTTCTCCATTACTGGTTTCTTTTGTGATAAGTAGATATTTCCTAGTGTGTCATTTCGATTCTTATGTTGTTTCTTTTATGCTTTGAATTAGTTCCTTAGTAACAGCTCTGCAAATAACAATGGGCATCTTTAAAAGTAGCTAGTTGGAGTTGATATCTTACAACTTCAGTGGTTTACAAAAGTTTTTTTTTAAACATAGATCCATTCCTTCTCTCATTATTGTTGTACAAGTGAAATATTGAGGCACTTCTTTATCATTGCTTTATAACTAAGTACTGCCTCCAACACTGCTTTGTAATTACTACTTTATAAGTTAAGTAGTTGCCTTTTATATAGATGGAGAAAGATTATGAATAAAAGGATCTGATGCTCTTGTATATTTACATATGTAGTTACCTTGATTGCCACTCTTTAATTCTTTTTGTGAATTTGGGTTACTGACTATAGTTCTTTCATTTCAATCAGAAGAACTTTAAAAATATTCATTGTAGTGCAAATCTGTTAGAAATGAATACTTTCAGTTTTTCTCTTGTTTGTTTATGTAGGAATATCTTAATTTCTTTCTTTTTTTTTAAGAGGGATAGTTTAGCTGGGTAGAGATTTTTTTTATTGACTCCCACTTTAGTTTATACCTTTAACCATGTCAATTCACTGTCTGAGAACATCTTAATTTCCCTGAATTTACAGGATAATTTAAGTGGGTGTAAAATTCTTTGTCATCACTTTCTTTCAGCACATTAACCATGTCATCCCATTGCCTTCTGGACTCTGGTTTGGGATGAGAAGTCACTCATGGACCTTATTGTGGAATCACTCTAACAAAGAATTGCTTTTTTTTTTCTTGCTTGTTTTTAACATTGCACCATCACCTTGCACTTATAGTAGTTTAAACATGATGTATCCAAGCATGGACCTCTTGCAGTTTATCCTGTTTTTGGCGTTTGTTAAGCTTCGCAGATGTTCAGACTAACATTTTCATCGAGGTTTGAATGGTTTTGTTCATTATGTCTTTAGATATTTTTTCTGCCATTTGCACTCTTCTTCTAAACCTCCTATGAAACAAACACTAAGTCTTTTAAAGCAGAGCACTGTGTGTCCCCGAGGCTCTGTTCTTTTTTCCATTCTTTTCAGCTTCTTTCCCCAAGGAACACGTTGCACACCTGCAGATTCTAGTCCTGGTTGCATTCATCCACTTATGTACATACCATCCTGAGAAGAGCTGTGGCTTTTGGATCAGAGAACTCAGGGTGGCCCTCTCACTGTCACTGCTTATAATTTATTGGAACTGGGCAAATACTTGACCTCCCCCAAGTACTTCTTACTCTAGGAAGTAAAGTGGTCATCTCCACTGGAGAGCAGACCTCACTGCTATTAGAATCTGGTCTAGCCCAATTGCTGGCTCTTACTTGGTTTTTCATTTTTGCTTTTGGTGTAAAACCTCCCAGGCCAGGAACAGTGTGCTTTTGGCTAAAATACAAATGGCTGTTAGCAACAGAAGCAAATTAGAGTCCAACACATTCCCCATTTAGTCTATTTAGGTGAAGAAGTTGTGGCGCCTCTACTTGGAGTTGATGAATTAAAAATGATGCTTATGAAGAATGCTATTGGCAATAGACTAGTGTTGGCATTTTCTTATAATTGCTTATGTGCCGTTTTCTCTCAGCTGTGGAAAATGCATTTAGGAATAGGATTTGGGAAACAGAAAGAAAGGTTCCCAGGTCTGAGTGGAAAGATGGAGAGTAGATGTTCCTGAATTTCCATCTCTCTTCTGTTTTCTCTTGTTTCTTCTGATTATGTGAATTTCTCCATTGAGAAACCATTATTCCTATAGCCAGCAACTTTCAAAGGAGGAAAGTCTAAAAATCAGAAAAGAAACTAAAAGGAATTGGCTGGAAGTCTAGGACGTAACCAGGATTGGATGGGGGTAGTTTCCATTCTTTTCTTGTTTGGGTTTTGGTATCTCCATCCTTGCATGGTTAGGTGACTTGCCCAGGCCATACAGCTGAGATATGGAGCAGGACCCCTAGGACCTCCATCTTTAATTGTTATCTTGCGGTAATTATGGCTATCATGCAGCCCCTGGCAATGCTTGCCCCTACCCTTTGCCTGTGATGTCTCACAATGCTGGTTGATGAGAATTGGCTGTGACAGATGCACAAGTGTCCACCCCAGCAACTGTCATCCTTGCTTTTTTAGGAAGGCTATCAAGGACAATGCTCCACGTGGGCATGGTTTTCTCACTGTGGAGCTTCAGCCAAGAAGCTTAAATGGGTAGATGCTTGTGTGTGGGGCCCTTGTTGGCCCCTTGGAATCCATCCAACCCCCTGCCTCACCACAGCCTGCAAAGGGACACTGCATCATAAGCCAACACACAGTAAGACAGTGAACTTAAGTCCTCATTCAGAGGTTTGGAAATCCAGTGCTCTGTGGCTCCGGGGAGAGGGACACACCAACAGAACAGAGATCAGTGTGCATAATACAGGCTAGCTTCTAGAATGGACTGCTGTAGAGAGGTCAGAGGTCAGAGATCATGTGGAATGTGAAAGCTGTCCCTCAAATGGATCAGGCTTTCAGTTTGTCAAGGTCAGGGCTTCTCTTACTCTGATCACCTAGAAGTCTTGCTTCACTATGACGGACCCGAAGCCATTTGAGCCTGACACTATTAGCCTAGGGAGGGAAACGGTGCACTTCCTCCTGCTGGACCATGCCAACCTAAGGCTCAGGGGCTGCCCGCTAGTACTGATTTTTCTTATTCTATCACGGACTTCTCAAACATCAGCCAGATTTCTATCCTTTTTTTTTTCCTTAGGAGTCTTTGATTTGTCTCTCCACATTTTCTTGTAGAGATTTTTTGGATGATGGAGAGTACAGGAAAGAATGGCAGGAAGTGAAGAAGGTTTTGTGCAGATGCAATGGGAGGACCTGGATTTCCATTTTCTGACCAAGGGGACAAGGTGGACACCTCATTTGCACTGTGGGTGTGGCTGACAGCTGGGGCTTAGGATCAAGGCCCAGATCAGTTTGACATGGGAACTTAGAAAATCACCATGCTAAGAGCCCAAGATCATGGGCACCGCCTCAACCATGCTGGGGAGAATATTGATTACCTGGAAAGATTAAAAAATGTGTTTGGGGCTCATTTTGCACCCTCTTTTCCCCAGGAGATAAGTTATTGAGTATAAAAAAGTTTTAGCTCAGCTCTCAGCAAACACTGGTCATTACTATTCTTATATTTTATCTATGCCAAAATGCTGTTGATTGATGGTGCTTTCTGAGAGAAAAATCCACCATGTAACATATGTTTTGCCAGTGAAAAAGTTTAGCGAGTTTGCCCTGTGATTCTTGGACCTATCCCAGGAGGGAACCTAGGCAGGTGGGACCTGTGCTTGCATTCATGTTTTGCATTGACAGATCTCCCGCCAGAGGGCACCCTTGCACCTCTGGTGATAGGCTGAGGGAGAGTGCAGGCCAAGGCTTCCACCATCCTGCCACCCCGTGGGCTCTTTGTGGACAGCATTTCCAGAGCCGCTTCTAAAAGCAAGCGTGTGTGGAGAAGGGTAGGGAACCCCAGCCTTTCTTAAAAGCACGGAGAAACTGTGAATCTAAGCCTGAGATACGTGGGGGGGGGGGGGGGGGG
>CABHPP010104940.1:41898-59552 GCA_902168425.1 Peromyscus attwateri
AAAGAGGACGGAAAAGGGGAGGGGGGGGGGGGGGGGGGGGGGGGGGGGGGGGGGGGCTGGAGTGTGTCCCATCCCAGGCAACTTCATGTCTAACTTGGGGTTCACATCATAATCTAGGCATTGACAGGTGCCTCTGTGGCACCACATTGCCCCATGAGACAGGGTTTTGTGGCCCTTTTACGGATGGAAGCCATCTCAGTCCTTTCTTTTGCCTACTTTCCAGAAGAAATCCATCCTTTGCACACTTAGAGGTTACAAAATGTATTTGGGGTTCATTTGCTCCTTTAAGATACAAAGTTAAAGGAAACTGACCAGGAAGCCACGTTCCTCTGGGGCAATAGAGAAGCACACGGAAGGGCGTGCGCTTTTTCATTATATAAAACAATCTGCCAGGTTTCCTTCTGCGGAACACAGAGGGCCCTGTGAAAGAGCAATGGCTTAGCATGTGGTAACCACAAACACTGGTACCTCCCTTTTCCAGAGGAAAGACTAAATTCAGGAGGACAAACTCTAAAATGCCATGTGGCTTAAAGAGACTGCATCTCTTCATGTCGTCTTTCCAGAAGAGGGAAGTAAGGGCTAGAGAATTTCGGGAGCTCGTGG
This sequence comes from Peromyscus attwateri, assembly GCA_902168425.1. Lineage (NCBI taxonomy): Eukaryota > Metazoa > Chordata > Mammalia > Rodentia > Cricetidae > Peromyscus > Peromyscus attwateri. The sequence continues at coordinate 42,502 of CABHPP010104940.1, forward strand.
GAGGATGAATGGGAGGCTAGCCGCATTGTGGGCAGAAGTGGGAACCATCCCAGAAGCACAAGGGGCTGAGGTTAGCTCCCTCCCGCAGCATGTCTCTTTTCAAAGCCACCCTGAGTCATCCTTCATTGGGATCTGTGCTTTTAATCCCTACTGTGATAAAAACCCTGTCTGTCATTCATAAATATTTCATTCCTCTCCAGTAACAAATTCCCCAACACCACCTTCTCCATGCTGGGCAGCTGGAGGAGGCAGGCAGTATGGTACCCTCCCCTGGCACCAGGCCCTGGGCAGTGATAGTAAACATGATAAACAGAAGGATGAGGCTGGGGGATGGAGGATAGTGACTGCTGTCTCTAAGGTGGCAATCTGGGCTCGAGTCCAATGGGCCTGCTTTGAGTGCCAATCTTGACTCCTAGGCAAGACTGCATTGTAGTGAGAATTCAAAGGTGGCCTCTGAAAGCCCGGAGTGGTAGCTCATGCCTGACATCCAAACACTTGGGAGGCTGTGACGGGGATTTCTGTGATTTCAAGACAAGGCTCGGTAGTGAGTTCCAGGCCAGACTGCACTAGAGAGTGAGACCTTGTTTAAATTAAAAAAAAAAAAATCAGAAAAAAAATGGCTTCTGTGGGAGGCTTTGGAAGCACTCTTTGAACTAGAGTTGAACGTGAGTAACAGATAGGGGGAGTAAGACCTAGCATACAGCTTTTGACCCCTATGACGTTGTGTTGATTTCCTCTATTAAACACAACACATGGAGACCTGGTAAGTGCTTACTGTGTTCCCAGCACCCCCCTGTTATTCCACCCCATCCGGCTTTGCTCTCTGCTGTGCAGGTGAGCTCCCTGGAGAAGGAGTGAGAATCCCACCTGTGTGGATGATATTCACCACTACACGATTCATTTTTTTTCCCCCCCGAAGACCCACATTTCCATCTGGTGTCTTCTTTTGGGCAGAGCCTCCTCTTCTAACAAGTGTGCTGTGCAGATGCGATGGTGTTGAATTCTCCACCTTTGAAAAGCTGAAAATGAAGGTTGTCTCCCTTGGGTGTGGAATTCTGGATTAGTGGTTTTCCCCTTGACTCTGTACTGGCCTGGCTCCAATTGCTTCTTGGACTCCACTGCTTATGATTGGAAGTCAGCAGTCTAAGAGGTGTTGTTTCTGTAGTAGTTGTTTTGTTTTTTTTTAATCTGTCTGCTTTCCAGCAGGCCTCTCGTTAGCTTTCCTATCACTTAGCTGATGTGTGGTTTTCTTTACATTTATTCTACTGAAGAGTTTGCAGAGATGATTGAATTGGTCCATTTGTCTTTCATGGAATGTGGTTGATTTGGGCCATTATTCCTCTCATTTTCTAGAATGTCTTTTTGATATCCTCTTGTCCCTGGGGCTTTGCATCTTGCTTCTTTCCATCTTTTTCTCTCTTCATTCTTCACACTGGTTGAGTTCTATCAAAATACACGCTGCAGTCCTTCTCTGCCTTTTTCTCTCCCCACTCTTAACCTCCAACCTGGTTCCAGCTCCGCGTCATGCCATTTATTCTCCTTTGTAATGGATGAGGGATATCTGAGGCAACATCGTTCAGTGCTAGCTGGGGTAGAAGGGTTGGGGTGCCAGAGAGAATGAGGCCAGGTCTTCTGGAGAGACCATAAAGGATAGCAAATGAATGAAGGTGGAATAGAAGCAGGAGGGAGATTTACATTTGGTAGATTCCTATTATGTTTCTGGTCTCCGAAGATCTGCCCAACAATCCACCTAGAAACGCCATCATCCCACATATCAGTTGACAGAGACTCTCTGGGGTATAACATAATACAGGTGGTGAAGTGACCATGAGCATGTGACTTGAGGAAATGTATCTGTCACCTTCCTTGATGGGGCAGGCTTTGAAGATGACTTCTAGCCTTCAAATTCTCAGTCCAAACACTGTCCATAATGTACTTTTTTTTTTTCCTCCTGGGCAATCTTCATTTAAGAACTTGAGCCAGAACCAACAGCCACTGAGGCCTTTGAGGGCTGTGTGCTCCCCCTCCATGAAGGCTACTTTTGATACAAGGTTACATTCTATTACCAGACCAACTTTCTACCTTTTGGGGCACTGCCTAGGCATGAGGATACAGCAGTGAGCAAAGGAAGAAAAGCAAGTTCTTCCAACTCTGTCATGACTTCTCCCAATTTAAACACTTGCTTTTCGCCTCCTTCTCTTAACACAGGGTTACCTAACCTGCTAACTCACTTCCTGGCTTTTTTGTTTGTGGGCTTGAAGTCATTACCTCACTTGATTAGGGTCATTATACAGTTAGGCACCTGAGGAGTCAGCTTCCTGCTGGCACATGGTGACTGTCCTTTCAGTAGTTACTCTTTACGGAGTAGGAATGTTCCATCTTCTCTCTTGAGTTTTTGTACTTGGGTAATTTTCTTTGTAGTAAATATGCTGTGCTACTCTAAGAACATTGGCATGCCTCAGCCTCCCTGATAGCAAACCATCCCAAGGGATACTTTCCAAACTAGTCTTCTTTGCCTCCTAGGTGGTAAGATAGTTAAGACTAATAAGCATCCCTTATCCAAAATGCTCCTACCCATTTTTGTGCTTGGGGCTTTGGGAGATCTTTTCAGATTTGGGGATATTTGTGTCTATATAATGCGCTGTTTTTGGAAAACAACTCTAGTGCAAATGCAAGCACCTCATAGCTTAGGGAGATTTTTTTTAATCAAGCACAAAGTTTCATTGGATGGAATCTTCTACTTGTGGCATCATGGTGCTACTCCAAAAGTCTTGAGGGCACATATCTGCAATCTCAGCACTTGGAAAGGTGGAGGTAGGGGGATCAGGAGTTCAGGGACAGCCTCATCTACGTAATGAGCTTGAGGTTAGCCTGGACTACATGAGACACTGTCACGAAACAAAACAAAAAGTTTTGGGTTTTGTCGAATTTTTTGATTTTACATTCTGAGATTAGAGATACGTAATCGAATCCCTTTGTATTGACACACACATCCCTCTGATCCTAGTGCTCATGAGACTTTTAAACTGGTTGTCTTTCTATGCTCTAATCTCCTTGCTGTTATAAATGCCTGACGTTTCCATCTTTACTCCCGAACCTCACAGAACCTTTCCTGACGACTGTTCCCACTCTTCTTTTCCTTCCCATAGGATATGGACACGCTGCACCTGGTACCGATGCTGGCAAGGCCTTCTGTATGTTCTACGCTGTGTTGGGCATCCCTCTGACGCTGGTCATGTTCCAGAGCCTGGGTGAGCGCATGAACACCATCGTGCGCACCATGCTGAGGCGGTTCAAGAAATGCTGTGGCATGCGCAACACGGATGTTTCTATGGAAAACATGGTGACTGTCGGCTTCTTCTCCTGCATGGGCACCCTGTGCCTTGGGGCGGCTGCCTTCTCCCAGTGCGAGGACTGGAGCTTCTTCCACGCCTACTACTACTGTTTCATTACACTGACTACTATAGGATTCGGTGACTTTGTGGCCCTGCAGTCCAAGGGTGCCCTGCAGAAGAAGCCATTCTACGTGGCCTTCAGCTTCATGTATATCCTGGTGGGGCTGACCGTCATCGGTGCCTTTCTCAATCTCGTGGTCCTGCGATTCCTGACCATGAATACCGATGAGGAGATGCTGGAGGGAGAAGTTGCACAGATACTTACTGGACCCCCAAGCAACGCGATACATGTGCCACGTGGCCACTTCAGCTTCCACCCTGTGGCCTTCCTGAGGAAACATGGCAGGACCCTGTGCTTTCTCTGCTACCCGCGTGGTGCCCCTGCCCAAGATGATGAAGATGATGATGCTGTTCCTGAGGTTGTTACTGTGGGTCCTTCTGGTGCTGCTGTGGTTCACAGGAATGTCCGGGCTACTGTCCACTCCGTTTCCTGCAGGGTTCACCAGCTCTCTCCAAACACACTGAGGAACACCTTCTTCCGGACCCCGTTCGGCACCATCATCCCTCCTGGGTTCCACACCTGCAGGCATCAGAACCACAGGCTGGTCCTCCGTCGCAAGTCCATCTAAGTGTGGGAGGGAAGTAGACGGAGTCATTTGTCATGCAGATGTAAGTTCCATTGGCCCAACTCCTCTTTCTCTCCTTATTTATTATTACTCTCCTTTTCTCTGATTACGGTCATCATCATTCCTTTCTTCCTTCCTTTCCTGGTTTCATTTCTTTCCCACCTTTCCAGCCAGGCAGAGCTGTCCAAAGGGAAAATAGAGGCCCAATCCTCTCTGAAACTGGCACCTGAGCACGAAGCATGGATTCCTTCCTTTCTCCCCAGCAGAGATATGCCTTACATTTCTCCCTACCCTGCCTCCTCTTTCTGGGGTGGCTTTCCTAGGACAGGTATGAGAACAAGAGCACCAAGACAGAGCTGAGAGGATGTCCAACCCGAAGCCTTTGACTGCCTACCTGTAGTGATGTCTCCGACCTTAACTCCTCTCTTTTTCCCCAAGGACTGGGTGGCTGTATGTACGCATGTGCAAAATGAGTGTGTGTGCTTCTGTGTGCAGGTGTGTTGTGCGACAAGGTGGAAAGTATCAGGTATTCACTTCCCTTCTCACTCATACAATTTTATTAACAGTCTCCTGGAGGCTGCTTCCCAACAAACTAAACCCTGCGAGGTTGATCACCTTGCCAAATTGAGCACATTCCATAAAAGCACTTTTGACCCAAGACGTATCATATGGCCATAGTTTCAAGTGGCTAGCTTCTAAATACATTCACTACTCTTCAGGGTGGAGGTGGGAAAGACCATGGATCAGGTCAGCTTACCAGTTTAAAATGAACTCTTAAGAAGCACGCACTTTTGGGAACTGGTGACATCCCTGCATCCCTGACACAAGGAAGAGGAAGCTAAGGGTGCCAAGGAGTAGTCAGAAGCCACCAGTGTCACCTTCCTCAAGACATTTTTAATTTCAGCATTTCCCGTTCCAACAGTTTTCCCTGCAGCTGGAGTTGTCAGGGTAAATAGGAAGATTGTTGGGACCCAAGAGTCTCTATTTTATTATTTCCCTCTTCCTAATGATGATGACCGTGACGATGATGACTCGAAAGCCTCTACCTGCATGGATAAGAGTCCTAGTTTTGGAATGCTTGGATGAGAATGGGTATCAGAATGATGATGCTGTTTCTTTTCCTAGTAAGAAAGTGACAGGGCATTCCTTGTTTAAATATATATAGAGAGATATATATATTTCAGGAAAGATTCTCTAGATGCATTTGGTCTGTAAATAGGGAGAAGTTCTCTTTACACGTTGGTCTCAGGAAGTGTTTAGAGGCTGTATCTTGGCCTACTGGGGAGTTGTCAATCTCAGGGGATGCTTTTGTCTAGGTAGTGGAGAAATTCTTCCCCACTCTCAATAAAGGATGGCCCCTTAGGGGACAGTTCAGGCTAGAGAATATGGCACATGTAGACCCTTTCAATGGCAGGAGTCCGAGGGCAGCTCGGCCTCTCCATTCACTGAGGGACTCTAATTTCTCTCATCATCATCCCTGTCACCTCTAAAAGTCACCCATTCACTCACCCTCCCACTCCCTCTTCGTACCCTGGAAGTTCCTGGCTTTTGGATGGAAATGGGCTTTGGCTACACTACGCATGCACAAGGAACGCACTTCCTGATCTTCAAGATTTCTTAAAGGACACAGCATCCAAATGCCACCAGTCCCAAGCATGTGTGCCACTGGGCTGAAACCAGGAGCATCCAGGACTCCTCTGGAAAGTCAATGCATGCACTTAATGCTACACCCCGTATTGAAATATCCCCCTTCGTCTAGGACACGGGACCTTCAAAAGGAGGCTGTGAACCTTAGACTCTCTTGGCCAAAGCTGACATATACAAACTTCAAGGTCTTTATCAGTTCACTTGTTTGAGATTTTGTTGTATGGAATGCCCTGCACAGGGTTCTCAAGTCTGTCCAGAGAATAGAAGCAATCAATCTTCTTGAATGTTTTTGCCCTGCAAAGAGATTGTTGGCTCTTTTGGGTCACAGACGTGACAATCCTGACGCCTATATGCAGAGTACTTTATGCCTCGGACGAGGCTTCCTGGAACACATGTAGGAACCCCCTGAAAACTGTTGTAAGATTTTCCCTCAAATGGGGGGTTGTGTGTGATCAACTCTGATCTGTATATGGCACTGAGGCACTGAGAGAACCAAGGATCTACTCTCAGTCCCTACCCAGAAAGGTCCAGAAGGTGGACTCCCTGACACCAAGGTGTCCTGACTCAGTCCTCCAGGGGAGGAGGGACCCTGCTCTGTGTCTCCATAGGGCCAATCATTAGGCCCAGGAGTCACGTCAGAGGGACATAGGCTCAGTCTGTCTGTAGAGCTGGCTTCCCACTCACGGATCTGTGCAAAGTGGTCACACAGTGACCATTGTATGGAAAAGATTTAATGGCAGGGAGATCCTCTTCCTAGAGAAATATAGACAACACCTTCTATATTCTCGCGAGGCTGAGCCTCCCCTATTTTCTGCAAGGTAAAGAGTTGTAGAGTGAACTCGTTCTTGTAACACCTCCCTCCCCCGCCCATGTCTTCAGCTTTTTATTGCCAGGTTAGCTTTGGAAGAAAGGGCACCAGGTTGTCTCTTCCAAGCCCAACATAAGAGCATGGAGGGAGGGAATGAATCTTGGCCTATCTCCCTGTGAGTGGATCTTCTCGAATGACCCATTTGTTCCTTAGCATGGACTATTCTCTGGGCACATCCAGTGATGTGCTCCCTTGGGGTGAGGGCATGGAGAAGTCAAGTTCTGAAGGGCATTCCTCTTTACAAGATAGGAGTGGGCCACTTCCATGAAGAGCCCACCAATAGAGGCCGAGGGCCTCCAAGTGGGGGGCGGGCAGGGAGCTCCACTGATTCCCCCATTTTCAGAAGAGGAGACTGAGATTCAGGAGGGTCAACATGTCTGAGGTCACGTGTCCAGAATATAGGTCTTCACGATTCCTTTTGCTGTTGTCCTAGCTGCTTCGTGGCTGTTTTGAACAGCATTCCAAAGATCCCCCATTGCTGGACTGTATCGTGTCTCTGGCCAAGGCCTCTCTCCCTCTCTCATACACTTGGCAACTTCTTTCAGCCAAGTGAGTGTTGTACCCCTTCCCTCCAGTTAACCAAACCCCTTCAACAGCAAGGGAGATGACCTCATGACAGGTTATTTGCATAAGGGACTCAGCTTCAGGAACCGGAGGCTGGCTTGCTGTCCAGTTCCTGGAAGTCAATTTGCCTTGTATATACTTAATAAGATATCTGATTCACTTGAACTCTTCACTAAGTGATCTCCATCTTTACTTCATCAAGGACAGGAAGAAGTAGACAATGCTATGGAGTAACCCAGAGCTCTGGGCTTGCTGATTTCTAGTGTCCATCCCATTTTGACCCTCAAAGGTACCCATCCCAGGAAGAAAGTGCTGTCTCACCCTTTAGCCTGTTAGACTTTGAGCATCAGAGGGAACCTCCCTCTCTGGGTTTTGAGATTCTCTGTTAGGCCCCAAACTGGAATCAGCTCTGTGCTTTCTGGTTGCCCCATTCAGTCCGAAGGCCAAGTCAGCAGTCTCCAAGCATGCTCCAAATGCCATCTATCACTCTCTTGGAAGAGTTGTGAGAGTCATGGTGGGTGATTGATTGACAGGGGTGCTGGCACTCAGCATGGCCATAGTAAATGGGCACACCTGTATGTTCTCTGTGCACCTGATTGAGAAGACATCTGGAGAGTAAGTAGATAAGCTGAGATAGGTCATTTTTATCATTTTCATCCAGATATGAAAGCTGTATGGACCTTGAATCCTAGTGCCAATCTATTCCAGCTGGAATCTGGAGGGATCAGGGTTCTTCAGAGCTCTCCCTTGTCTGTGCACTCTGAGAGAAAGAAAGAGATCAGAAAATGAGGACCTATCATGGGGGCTGCCAGCCTCACTTCCACACATTCTTTCTAAAACAATGAGCCCTAAGTCAGAGAATCATTGAGAGTGTCCACAGAGGTATGAGATCTGAGGTGGATGCCGGAATGGGTCCACTCTACCAGCTCCAGCTTGCCGGAATCTGTTCACCGTGGCTCAGTTCTGAAAGTGGTTATGACTTTCACACACATCCAAGATTTCCCTCCAGAGTCAAGGTCTTTTCAGGACCTAGGAGGCATCCTAGGTGAGGAACGAGTGGTAGGGCAGGGAACGGTTCTTCTGTCTTGCCTCACTGGGCTCTTGGAAGTCATTCCGCTTCTTGAGCCTCTGTAGCTTTCTTCTTAAGATGATGGTCAAGTGAGGGTGGGGAATCTAGGGGCACTTAGCACAAGATGAGCTTGACCACAAGGACCTTTGGCTTGGATGATCTGGTCACCTTTGAAGATTAGGCCACCAAAAAACCCAGCCAAAATTTTGACAGGAGATGGAGAGCTGGGAAGGAGACCCAAGTGCTGGCATAGAGCATTGGTCATTATGTGGACCATGGTGTCACGCATCATGGGTTCCCTACACAGTGCTGGGCTTGTCTTGACTTTCTGTCGACCCATCTTGACCACACGTTGGTAGAGTTTGCTGCTTCAGGAGCACAGAAGTCTATGATCATGACTCCCTGGACACCAACTTTGAAAAAAAATCCAAGGCTGACAGAAAAGTTGATAGGACAGCACTCTGGGTTTTCTGATACCTCTCACCCAGAACCCCAGCCTCAATACCCCCCTCAACACTGAGATGGTTGGAAGACAAGGTGCCGTGATGTCTACAGCTTTTAGGTGGTTCAGCCAAAGACAACATTGTATATCTCCCATGACAAGTGCATTCTCTTACATAGTAGTACCATTGTCACACCTAAGAAACTTAGTATAAGAACATCTAATACAATAATATAATCTGTATAAAGAATTCCCCAAGAGTGTCCCCCAAAATGTTGTATTGAGCTTGTTTGTGAATCTAAGACGCCTTCCAAGATCACACCCCACACCTGCTTGTCTTGTTGTTCCCTAACTCCCCAATTGAGGGCATCTCCCTCACTGTGTTTGTGTCTCTTGATAATTGATAGTTTTGAGGACCCCAGGCCCGTAGTCTTGTAGAATGCCCATGATCTGCTGTCGTCTGCTCGTTGCCTCGAGTTGAAGAACTGTTGACAAGAAAATGATGTAGTTGATGTTGTTTAGCCTTGATTTATGCATTGGATGTTTGTCTCTCTGGGGACCTCTGTGGTTACTGATTTTGTTGTGAATAAATAAGTCATATTAAATATTGTTTTCCTCTGTTAGGCGACCTAACTGCATCTTCAAGAGAGGCGTCCATGGATGCTGGGTTTCACTGTGAAGCCCAAGCAGGCTTCGGATTTCTGACCTCTCCCGGGGACCTCTTCCACGAGGGGCGAGTGTCAGCACCCTTTCCCTTAAAGACCTGTGGGAATGGCCCAGCTATACCTAGACAGAAGGCACACAGAGCCATGGTCCTTGTAGGGTCCCTTGCCTGCAAATCTGTTGGGCCGCCTTGGCTCCCAGCAGCAACCTCATGAGTGGCAATGACCACCACACTTTCTCTTCATTCGATACCATAGAAGTGTGACTTGTTGTCATGTCACTGCCCTAGCCATGAAGGGCTATCTTTGTTATCTCTGTCTTTGAGATGTTTGCTCTGGCATGTTCTAGAGCACAGTCCTTTCCCTTCCGACCGGTGAGACGTACCTGCTATGGCTGTGTGACCTTTGCTTACCCTCCTGGAGGGCCTCCCTGTTGCTCTGCAGCATGGAGGTAGAGATGGAACACACTGGTCCTCCCTTCAAAGTCCTTCCTGCCCTTTTTGCTCCCCTGTAGACTTAACCCTTCTCTGTGTTCCTCTATGTTTGCTCCTCATGGGTGAACACACCGAGAAGCAAATTTCCCATGGGTCAGCCTTAGGAGCAGAGAGTTAGAAAGCACTCACAGAAGGGAGGAAGGCCCCAGAATACAAAGCAAGTCCAAGCATGAGTTATCTGGCTGAAGTAGACATGGGGTATTCCAATGCAAATCCCTGGAAACAACCCAAATCCTGGTTTGCATTGCATTGCTCGCTATTCAATTGCACGTGCCTTGGGGGGTTGAGTGCGCCATTCACAATGGGCCCACAGCGCCAGAGGGTGGGTATGTCTTCAGACTATAGAAGCATGCTGGGATGTTTCTCCCTGTGGTAGGTGGGTCTCGTGATGGGAACATCACAAGGGAATCAGGTGGTGCAGTGTCAATTTCTCCATGGAGGTAGGGTGGTTTGGGAGATCATGCACATTGACACAAGACCCTGGACCTCTGGGGCTCTGGGGGAGACAAGAACGCCCACTTTTTGTTCCCTCTCCCATCCCCAGAGCAGCATGGTGTGGTGAAAGCTGCTTGGGGCTGGCATTTTACACATCCGGGACCAACCTCTGTCATTCACAGGTGGGTGGTGGATTTACCCCTCGATGCCTCAGTTTTCACACTCTCACGTTGGAGGTTCTAAGCAGTTCCCACTGCACAGGGTGCTTGTGAGAACTACATGTGAATGTTTCCTGAGCACCTGCTTTGCTCCCGGGAAAGTATGTGCCCTTGGCCCAGCTCGCCTCCCTTCAGGTCAACTGGATGTTGTGGGATCGTCCAAAGTATAACTCCAGACCCATTCTGGTGCAGCGCTGTACAGATAAAACATCATGTCCTGTTGTACGCCCATACTCTGCTGCTGGCAGGGGTGTGGGTGTTGGGCAGGAGGGCAGTCAGAGCTCTTCTGTTCAGCAGGTGGCTGACAAGGCTCAGAAAAGCTGCAAGACTGGATCTCCAAGACACGGTGTCTGCGGATCCCAGAGGGCTGGTACTGAAGTGTGTGGGTGGGAGGGAGTGGAGGCCTCGAACACAGAAAATCATACAAGGGCACAACTTAGAAAAGGAAGGGAGGGGGTGTTACCTTTGAGGAAACCACATGGGTGGGGTTCACCCTGGGGAGGAGGCTTTGCATGGATTCCTAATGGAGGGGAGAAACTTCTAGGAATGTATCTGGTGCCAGGAATGTACCTCCTTTTCCTGCTTTAGTAATGAATGCTAAGATGGGAACCATGTGCTGTTTAAGCCTGTAATTGTTATTATTAACCTTGTAGACATTTGTCTTCAGGCATCATCTTCGTACCAATGGACCCTAGAGGACATGCCCTGGACCAACGGTATTGAGTTCTCTGGCATGAAGGGTGGCCAGCAGGCCCATGCACATGGCAGAAAGTGGCTGCCACCTGCACAGGACAAAGGGCTTCTGCTGGACCCCATCCAGTAACACTGTGTGACCCTGTCAGGTGACCCTTCCTGAGAGGTAGACCTGAGAATGACTTTGAGCATAGAAATGTTCAATCCAGTCATCCCAGCCAAGGATGGTTCTGAAAGGATGCGGGGTAGAACCTCATCCTACAGATGCTGGTATAACTGATCTTCAAAGAGCATGGGGCTGGAAATTTGCCTCAAAGGGTACCTTGGTCTTGTCTGAAATTGTGTGGGGACGCAAAGGTGGACAGTGGGAGGGGTGGGCTTGATCTTCTTCTCACTGTACCTTCATCATGGTGACAACTGACATGAAGGGCTATGTTGGGAGAGAGCTTATGGTTTGGAGGGAGGTGGGAGAAGAGGAAGGAGCCTGAATTACTCGGTACATTTGGCTTTATAGTTTCCCATTTGCTCTTGGGTCCTGACCTCTTTGGAGGCTCCAATCCAGTTCTGGGGAGACTTGGTATCCAGAGAGCATGCTCAATTTGGAGTGTGAGGTGGGGTGAGGGAGGATCTTATAAATTTCAGGCATAGCTTTGGCTCTGGAAACAGTGTTAGCTTGCCTTTTGCAGCTTGCTGGGCAGTAGGTAGAGGGGACCCTGGGCATCTTCCTAAGAGCCAGCCCTGACGTGCCATCCTTATATAGTTGTGTCACAGGGCCTTGGCAAGTCATTTCTCATCCTCCTTTGCAGAAGATGGAATGGCCAGGTCAGAAGTGGGTGTCTCTTGGGCACACACTGGTACACAGGAGATGAAACTCATGTCAGTACACCCTAGCTCTTTGCTGGCATTTGGTAGACGAGGTCAGAGGAGAAACTAGGTCAAGTCCTTACAAGCTGGCACAAGATTCCCAAGAATGGGCCAGTTACCCTCTCTCTGGGACTTATCCTTTGCCAGGCTGAGCTGTATTGTGGACTTTTCACTGAAGAACTGGCCTGCATCAAGCTTATCACCTGTCCAGTGGCCTCTCCTTCAGCTCCCTTGAACAATGGCATGGTTATGGGTGGGACATTCATCAGGCAAACAGGCCCTCGTACTCCTAAAGGGTCCTTGCCTCTCTTCGCCTAGAGAGGATGGCACAGTTCCCGATGGGAATTGCAGCGGTGGTGACATTTCTGTGCAGTAGTGGCTGATGTTCACTTAGTGGTCCCACTGTCACTCACAGATGAGCTGGAACAATTGTGCTACATTAAGAGTCACTCTGGAGAGCTCCGTGGGCAAGGCCCTCCCTGGCTCCATGAGGCTGTGAGTTTGGTGGACCACATGCTTCCAAGATGCGTGCGCTCTTGCTGCAGGTTTCCGGAGCAGAGAGAGGAGCTAGAGCATGCCTTGACAATTGTTTTCAATTTTTCAAGCTGGAACTTTAGAAGTTGGGTAGAAAAATAAAACTCAAATGAAATGGGGAAAATGCAATGAGTGGGAACCCAGTGAAGCAGAACCCACAATTAACAAGATTTCTCTGTAATTTGATGGCTCCTCAGAGAAGACCATATTCCAGAAAAGGGCTAATTATACCATTTGTTTATTCAGGCCACAAATAGCATCTTGACAGCTGGTTTTGGGTTGGGAAGGCCCTTCTGAGGTCATCTTAGCCCATCTTCTGCCTTATCAGAAACCTCCACCAAACAGACACTGTGCTGAGGGTAGAGACCCTCTGAATCCTGCTGGGCAAAATTTGCATAAGAAGTCAGGTTGGTCCCATTGGGAGAAATCTGGGATATTTTGTTATTTTCCCATACATTGATAGAAAGGTTTACAATTACACACAGAAGACAAGGAACATGTCAAAGACAATGAACTGAATTTTTACCCCACAGTTGATAAACAGGGGAAGAAGATGCTTTAGCCTATTCCTTGCAGGTTAAGAAAGGGTAGAACATTCCCCTCATAGCTGTACTATCTTAATTTCAGCCCAGTGTGTATCTGTGTACCTCATGACAGCAAAACAAAACCAGCCCACAAGCAAAAAACAAAGCACCTGTCATTTGTGACTGCAGGTATAGAGATGAAGCTTGAATTAGTGTCAAATGCATCTCTGTCAAAATAAATGGCTTGTAATCACAGGGTTCATGGGGGTGGGGGAGATGGGGGGTGGGAAGGTGGGGGGACATGGGGATGTGGGCCCTCATGTAATCATGTGTGTGTGTGTCTGAGAGAGAGAGAGAGAGAGAGAGAGAGAGAGAGAGAGAGAGAGAGAGAGAGAGAGAGAGAGAGAATACATGAACATATTCACTAGGTATCTTTAGATCTAATGTTTTTTGTTTTGTTCTTTTGGGGAGGGGCACATTATTGAGTGTTTTTGTGTGGCAAGGGTCTGAAGGTGAAGCTGCCAAAGGTTGGCTAGAATGCCCCCATGGGAAGGGCAATGAGAACCTTCAGAGTTCCACAGGAAATGAGGCTGAAGTACTCTTTAGCCATTCTCACATTCCAGGAGGGTGGCGCAGTGTGTCCTGAGCCCAGGTGGGACTCTCCCTTTCTGTCCTAGGGTTGGGGGGTGGATTTGCATGACAGGTCCAGCACAGGTACCAGGCCTTTGGCGGAACCCTGCACCTGAAGAGGCAAGACCAGCGATCCCTGCCCAACTACAGAGTCTGCGCTCCTGTGTGTGCCCCGTGTTCACCTTCTCTGGCCGCTCAGCCTTCAGGAGAAAGAGAGCACCTTCACAAAAGGCCTTAGAACCCTATCCCTCAAGTGAATATCAGATGTATTTGTTATGTAGCTTACCTGAAAAATGAAGACATACCTGTATTACCAATGTTTACACATCTTAGTAGCCATCTAGCTCATGTAAAATATGTACCTTATGCAGGGACTATATCTTTTCTTTCTTTTTTTTTCTCTTGTAATAAATGTAGGAAGCAAGCTGTATACATCTCACATGTCTTTGCAGGAAAATCACCTGCTGTTGTAGACTTGTAAACTATTGCACTTTTCTATCTTTTTTTTTTTTTTAATTAAAGTCTCTGGCATGTTTGCACTGTGTTCTATCTGGTCTTCCTCCCTCAAACAGTCGACTACGGGTGGGCACCCTGAGGATACGTCATTCATGCTCCCATTTCCCTCATTGTGCAAAGACTCCTACGTTCACATTTTGGGGTCCAGGCAGTCTTTTTCCTCCACTCCATGGTAGCCAACTGGGCTGCTAAGCACCCAGCTCTTGGGCCTTACAGGTACTGGGGGGTGGGGTGAGGAGGGGAGGTATTGTGGGGGCTGTGATCCCAGCCAGCTCACCTCTCTTTATCCTTTCACTCATACCTAAGGACTCCAGCTGACACCATCCACGGCCTTTGTCACATTCCCACCTGGTTTCCAGTCAGCGCTTCAAGCCTCATTTGCACACAGATGAATTCTTCCCCTACACAAGCGGTCATCTCCTGTGGATGAACTTGAGGACTCATGGTTTACCTTTCCCATTCCAAGTCTGAGTCCCCAAAATATTCTGCTGGTTCTTGTTTCATCAGATCTCCACCCCCTAACCCCGTACCTGTCCACCACCAACTACCTCGGTCTCCCATGGTGACAGAAGCAGCAGAAATCCTTGTATCCCATCCCCCACGGTAGCGCCCGCGCTACCACCCATTCACCATGTCCGAGCGAGGGGCTGAGGATTAAAGCAGAAATAAGACAGCGGGTCATTCCTCTCAGTAGAACGCCCTTTATTGAAGGAGGGAGGAGGCCTTAAATACAGACTTACAGCACAGTGGGAGAACCCCGGAGGGCAGAAGTTCGCTACAGATGTTTTACATTCTTGCATCCTAGCTGTAGGATACACAAACAAGGAACCTCCAGTAAGCTGTTTTAGGAGGAAAGAAACCGGCAGGGAATCAGCATAGGGAGGACACCTGATCAAGGTCAGCAAGCAAGGCAACAACTACTCAAGGAACGGGGGTCAGGGCCCGACACCCCATCATACTGTTTCTAGGGTGGCATGTATATTCTTGAGACTGAATGGTCAAGGCTATGGAGACCATAGTTTATATTTTCATATATAAACTATGAAACATAGTTTATAAACATAGTTCATATTTATAGTTTCACCAGGATTCCAAGGTATGTTTGTGATGGTCTGAGGCCAGCCCGAGAACCACATCCAGCAGACAACATTCCCAGATATACCCACCACTCACTTTGGGGGGTGGTTCCTGAGGAGGAGAGAGCAGTTTTATATACTGTGGGATGAGAGATTAAGGTGACAAAGTGGCTCTGGAATTCACAGCAGCATGCCACTGCATGAAGGCCATGTGGCATCCTAGCTTTTGGTCACCTCTGTACAAATGGGAATTCCATAATCAAAAAAAAAAAAAGAAAGAAAGAAATGAGGGGAGGTTTTAGCAAGATGATGAAGCAAATACAACCACAAAGATAATTACATCAAATAAAAACCTAAATACTCAGAGATACAATGGGTTGTAGACAGGAAGCTAAGGTGAAGTACCCCAGTGAGGAGCTCTAGCTGAGTAATTAACCTCATGGCCATAGGCAGCCATGATAGGGGGCCTTGAAGGAAGAGCTAGACCCATCAGCTCCCTTCAGTTTCTGGACAGTTAGGAGTGATAGGCATCATGGATATCATGACGTCTTTCAGTTTTCTTCAGTTGGGGAAGGGTGAGAACTCAGCTCCCTATGAGCTTCAATGTCAGAGCGCACTGTCTTATCAGCTCTGTCCTGGGAAAAAGACTATAGGGCATGGCCTGATTTCAGAGAGAGAGAAAGAGAGAGAGACAGAGACAGACAGACAGACAGACAGAGACAGAAAGAGACAAAGACAGAGACAGAAAGAGACAGAGACAGATAGAGATACACAGAGAGAGACAGAGTGACAGAGAGATAGACAGAGAGACAGAGTCAGTAATCACACAAGTAGATCTCCTCAACGACCATATGGACAAGGACCTTGTGCCAGGTTGTGGGGTAGGTGCTTTCTATGCGAGAACGTGGCTCTCTGACAGTGCTTTCCATGGGCTAGCCTATAAGCTGCACATCTCAGCCCCACCACAGTGAAAGATACACATGTAACCAAAAGGCCACACATACCATTCACTATATTCTAGGTCCCCTTCCACTGCACTACAGGATTTCTCAGAGTTCACTATCCAAAATAAACTGAGCTTTCTAAGCTCAATACTTTGGACATATTTAATCAATGGATCCATTCTCCCCAGATCAGTTGGCATTGATCAAATCCCAAATCTACTAGGCAGGGGCAGGGAGCAGCATTTCCTGGTCCCCTCAGTGGGGACAGTCACATGATTCATTCTGGCCAATGAGCCTTGAGTGAAGTGACTTGGTTATGTCCTGGATGGAGTATTAACTAGCAGCACAAAACCTTCCAGAACTTTCCTTTGTTATATAGACAAGAAGGTTTTTAAGCTGGAGGCTGCTGAGCCTAGGTCCTGAAGCAAGGTGACCTTGCCACTGAAGGAGACACTCAGCAAAAGAACATGATGTCTTCAAACCACTCTGCCTTTGGGGGTCTTGGAAGGTTACAAGTAATCCATATTTGATCCTGAGCACATGGGCTGCTCAGGAGGTCAGTACAACATCTGATTTTTACAACATCTCTGGATGAAGCAGGGGTCTTCACAGAGATGTCCCCTACATAATGAATTCCTAGATCTGGTTATTTAGCATAGTTGAGCACTGCCCTGGAGTGGCCCACCCTATTTTAGGCTTCTCCTTTAGTACAATCTTTGACATGCACACCCCTCTTCATTTAAAATGTGAGTGACACTTACTTCCAAGTCTACATACCCTCCCAACAACAGGAACACATACCATGTCAAGGTTATCATGCTGTGTAGAAAGCACTTTACCCCCCCCCCCC